>SZWC01017048.1:9137-30353 GCA_023375785.1 Penium margaritaceum
AATAACTCGTGCGAACACACGAGTTCGAGGTAAAAACCCCCGGTTTGGGTCCCAAAACCAGGGGTTTGGTTAAAAACGGAAATGGGCCTCCGGAGACTCGAAATATTCGAGTCTCCCTGCTCTGGGTCGTTGATGACGATTGCCCCTCAGTCTCGCGAAGGGGGTAAACCCCTGACGCGGACTGAGAACACCATTCTGCGAACTCCGACGACGACTTCAGAGCAGGAGCTGGAGATCCAGCCCGTTACAGTGGTATCAGAGCGAGACGACCCTCGCGACCAAGGGTTCGACGGAAACGGCGGCTACGACATAGATAAAACGCTGCCGGCAGCTGCAAGCAGCAGCAGAAACGCCAGAAGGGACTACAGCATCAATACTTCACGGATTGAAGCGCCGTAAAGTGCGTTGCAGAGCTGGAAAAAAGTCCTACTTGTTGCAGCCCCTTCCTTCCAGCCTCTTCACACTTCCAGGGGGCTTGGAGGATTTTTGTGGGGCGGGTTGGGGAGTTCCCACCTCTAAAACCACAAAATCCTCCTCATTTTCAAAGCTCCTTCGAACCTCCTTCATCCAAAAATTGGGACAGTGTCCCTCCCCAAGATTAGGGACTCTCAGGACCTGATAGCACCCTAAAAAGATGGAGGGTGACAACTTGCGGACTTTGGGCGGCTCCCCCAACGCCGCTGGCTCAAGGAGGATGCCGCCAAAGGGCGCAAGACGCGCAAAGAAGACTCAAGAGGAGGGCAAGGAAGACAAGAAGACAGGAAGAAGACAAGAAGCTAGAAGAAGGATGGGAGGAATTGCTAGAAATTGTGTAATTCCTCTCCTATTGTTTGTCCTAGCTTTGTGAGCGATATTCACACTCCTTGTCAATTCCTTGTATTGTATTTTTGTGTTTTCCTAGGTACTATTGCTTGCCAATCGCCGTGAGTCACGGCTTAGGAAGTATAGTTCCAAAAACCACGACCTTGTGCCGACGTGGCGGCCTAGGAAAATATAAATTGAATTAACAATTGCCTCACCGATCGTGAGAGCAAGAAGTTTGTGGGATGCAATTCCTCCTTAACGTTGTGGGATGATCCTCACAACGATCTACACGTGCTAGTTGCACAAGCGACGAGATGGCAAGTGCCGGACCGTCCAAGGCCAACAAGGGCAAGGTGGTGACAGGCTCACCACACGTCCTTGGCAGACTCCAAGTTTTGGGAGCCGCCACCGCGAGCACGGTTGCCAACCCAAAGGCAACCGTGCCGCCTAAGGCAACCTCACCGCCTAAGGCAACTATGCCTCCTAAGGCAACCGACGCCAACCTCGGCTACACCGAGAAGTGTGCGGAGGCCGCAAAGGTGCTCGACGAGCACGTCGACACGCACATGGGCGACCCCCATGCGACGGAGGACACGATGGAGGAGGATCATCCGGAGGAGAACCCCGACGAAGAGCACGACATCGACGATGGCGAAGGCGACGAGGATCGCGACCATCGCCATCGTCGTGCGACGAACTCGAGCCGATTGCTCGAGAAGGGCAAGACGCCCTCCGCATCGCCTGAAGCTTTTGACGGCAACGAGACTGCCGAGAGCAGCAAGGGCGTTGAAAGTAGCCACACCGGAAGTTCCCGCAAGAACGAGCCGGACGACGTCACCGCGAAAGCAATTCGCGACGACCGTCGTAGGCTCGCGGAGTTCGCTGCCGAGGCCGCAGGCCGACTCAAGATCACCACCGGTGGTGGAGATACGACACCACTCGGAGGAATGGGGGCGGACCCTCCTTCCTACGATGCGGCCGCAATGGGGCAAGGCAGCGCCCACTCGAGCGTCGTCGCCGACGACAGTCTCCTTCGAAAGGTGGGACTCCTTGGAGGCGTGTACGCGAACCGTACCCTCTTGCAGTGGGTAAGGGTGCACAGACAACGCGAGGCCCTCGAGGCTATCGCTGATGCTCTGACGACATCAGAGCTCAAGTTCGCGTTCGCCAACCTGCTGGCCCACGTCGGGCAAAGCATCACGGACCTTGACCGTGATCGTCAGCTGCAGCGCCTGGCCGCCCATGAGGCAAGTCGCCAATGCAACAACCTCGACAAGGCGTTGCAGAGGGTGACCCAGGTGCGGATGCAGCAGCAAGTGCACCGTGTCGCAGCTGCGGAGGCCACTGCCGGCGGCAGCGACGACTTGCCTACCTCGACGACTTCGAGGTCGGTCATGAACACGTCCTTCCTCCACAGTGTGGAGATCTTCTGGAAGGGCGTGAAGCTGACCGACTGGCTGAACCGCATGGAGCACGTCCTACGTGTCCACAAGGCTCCACTCAGTCGGTGGGGCGACCTTGTCATGACGCGACTTGAAGACAAACTCTTCAAGTACGTGGTCAAGGAGTGGACTGCGCAGCAGCCGCATCTCGAGTGGCAGCCCATGCCGTGGGAGGCCTTCTGCACGATCATGCGCAAGAAGTGTACCCAACGTGAGGAGGCGCAACGCGCCTTCCACAAGATCTGGGACTTCAGGCAGCTGGGCAGCTTGTTCGAATCCTACTTGAGCGAGTTCACCACACTCGTGGAGGAAGCCGAAAGATTCACCGAGGGCGATGGCACTCAGACGTTCAAGTACCCGGAGTGCATGCTGCTGGAGTACTTGCGTGATGGTCGCGCCAGCGAGAAGCTGAAGGACAAGACCACCACGACAGCCACTGGCCAAGCTTGGACAAGCTGGAGGGCGTTGCGCGACTACATGAGCGAAGTGTACTCGGCGACCCCGAAGCACTACTCTGATGCACGGCCGAACGCGCGTGCATAGCAGGGTCGCGACATGCGCATGGACGTTGCAGGGGCTGGTGGGTCAGCTGGACAGCGGGGCGGGGCCATGGGCAAGCAGCCTACAAACCCTCCGACCAAGAAGGCTGGTAGATACAAGGGTCCCAATAGCAAGCGCAGCCGCGAGAATGACAAGCTGCAGGCGGCGCGTGAGCGTCACAACGCAGCCTTCCGCGAAGGGCTCTGCCACAACTGCATGCATCCGGGCTACTTTAGGGCTCAGTGCCCTGAGGCTGCTGGTGGTGGACAAGAGGCCGCGGCGCTAGCTGCAACAGCAGCACCTCGTGGGGATGGTGCAGCAGGAGGCCATGGACAAGGCCGTGGACAGGGTCGCGGTTGCGGCAATGGGCCCGGCCGTGGTAACGGACAGGGCCGTGGGGCGGGTTTTCTGCACCCCTGAGTGACGTCAGTGGGGACCACTTAGGGGTAAAAGTGGATCACGAGTGTGAGTTCATGTTTTCAGACGAGGATGTTAAACAATTTGAGTTTTTGACGAGTTCAAGTCTCTCTGTTGTCTTCTCCCCTCTCATTGAACCTCATTCTACACTTGCTAATCGACATTGCCCACTAAATCTTGCATCAGCAGACGAGATGCATGATCGAACCTGCTTAGTGGTGGCGACACCAACCACTGTGCAAGAGTTGTGTAACATGGTGATTGAAACAAACGCCCTCAAAGCGATGAGTTCAATCACATCCGTAGTACCTTTAGTCGACGATTTCGACTCAGTGAAATTTAAAGACTGGAAGGTGCTGGCCGAATTCACACGTGCCCACAAGATGTGGACTCGAGTGGGTGAATCATGGGAGTTTTGACGCCCGTCGTAAAGATTTCGTGTTTATCACAAACTTGGCTTACCGTCGTCGAGTCTGTTCACTCGGAAGAGTGGAGGTAACATGACGATGCAGTTCAAAGGACACCTAGCTGGTGCTCCCGTGAACGTACTGGCTGACACTGGAGGGGATGACTCTTTTGTTAGCCTTGGCTTTACCCGACAGGTTTGCTTGAAGTACGAGCCATCGAATGGCGCAGTTGTTGTCAGTGACAACCGTACGGTACCCGTGATCGGTTCTTGTAAAGCGAAAAATTGTATTCAACGGTACACACAGAGTGTCACGTTGAAGGTACTCAACCTTCTTGACCCGTTCGACGTGGTGCTAGGCGATCCCTGGCTTCGTGGCAACAAGGCTCTAATGTGCTTTGAATCAAAGCGTTTGATCCTCCGGAAAGGACAACGCCGCTTTAGGTTGATTCCGAGAACGGAATTATCACCGACCCGACTCAAAGTCCATACCAGTTTGTCTGTAATGCAGGTCAAGAGACGTATTCGACAAGGTTGTCGATACTTCTTGGCTCAGCAGCAGAAAGTGGAGGACGACGTGACGGAAGACACGCCACAAGAGATCAGATCTCTATTGGTGGAGTTCTCGGATGTATTCCAAGACCCATCGGCTGGGCTTCCACCAGAAAGACACATGGGCCACACAATTCCGCTGCAACCGGAGGCGACTCCTCCGTTCAGACCCATGTATCGCCTTAGTCCAGCAGAAAGGCGAGAGGCCGAATGCCAAATCAAAGAGTACCTTGCAAAGGGATGGATCGAGCCAAGTAGCTCGCCGTACGGTGCGCCGATCCTTTTTGTGAACAAAAAGGATGGTGGTTTACGCATGTGCGTAGATTACCGGGCGTTGAACAAGCTGACGGTGAAAAATCGATTCCCCTCACCGCGAATTGAGGACCTTTTTGACCAACTCCAAGGCGCAAAAGTATTTTTGTCCTTGGATTTGTCTCAAGGGTACCATCAAACCCGCATCACAGAAGATGATGTGCCCAAAACCGCGTTTCGAACGTACATGGGACACTATCAGTTCTGAGTATTATGCTTCGGGCTGACAAATGCCCCGGCAACCTTCCAAGGAGAAATGAACCGAACGTTCGCCAAGCAACTCGGACAGTTTGTCTTGGTTTACCTGGATGATATTCTGGTTTTCTCCAAATCAATGGAAGAGCACATAGAACATCTGCGCGAAGTTCTCGCAATCCTTCGGGAACAGAAGTTCTATGCGAAAGTGAGCAAGTGCAAGTTTGCACAAGATGAGCTCGAATACCTTGGACACATCGTCAGCAAGGACGGCATCCGCGTAGACCCACGAAAAGTCCAAGCCGTTGTGGACTGGCCACGCCCCAAAAATGTTGGGCAGATTTGGTCTTTCCTCGGCCTTGCAAACTACTTTCCACGGTTTATGCAAGGGTATTCGACCCTGGTAGCACCGCTAACCAGGCTCACGCGAAAAGACGTGTGTTCGTAATGGACATCTGATTGCGAGAACGCTTTTCTCAAAGTCAAAGAGCTTCTCTCCACGGCACCCATTCTAGCTCTTCTGGATCCATCGCAACCGTGGGAGGTTCGATGTGATGCGTCGGTAGTTGGACTTGGAGCCGTCCTCATGCAAAACGGTCACCCAGTTGCGTATGAGAGCCGGAAGCTCATACCCGCGGAAACGCGGTACACGACTGGGGATCAAGAGCTCCTTGGGGTAGTACACACTTTCAAGATGTGGCGTTGGTACCTTGAGGGTGCTGAAGGGCGTGTGACGGTCGTGACCGACCATAATCCATTGGTGTTTTTCCAAACGCAACCGAACCTGTCAAGACGACAGGCGCGTTGGAGCGAATACCTGAGTCGATTCTCGTTCACATGGGAATATCGGCCAAGACGCATCAATGTGGCCGATCCATGAAGCCGACAGCCTGTGGAAATAAAACCAACCACCGAGATGAGTGGGTGTTTTATGGCCATTGCAACAGCAACCGTACAACCACCGGATCCCCCTGCACCTCTGCGTCAACCACCACGAGAGATTATCCATTACAACGGTTTTGTAAACAGGATCCGGATGGGATACTGTGTGGATTCTTGGTTTCAAGACTCTCAAAATCTGGACAAGTACGGCTTGGTGGAGGCCGCAGGAATCTTCTGGCACGGAGAGCTAATTGTTGTGCCAAACGCGGGAGACCTTCGAGCAAAGGTTATCTCTCAGTTCCACGACCCGCCGGTCGTCGGTCACGTGGGACCCCGAAAGACCGGACAGGCACTCTCGGACCACTATTGGTGGCCACGGTGGAGTGTCGATGTTCGTAAGTATTGCATGACATGCGACCCATGTCTTCGGAATAAGGCTAGTAACAAGAAGCCTGCTGGACTCCTCCAGCAGCTTCCCATTCCTGGGACTCCATGGGAGTGCGTCAGCATGGACTTTATTACTGGTCTTCCGGACACGGCCCGTGGCCATGATGCAATACTAGTGGTTGTGGATCTTTTGACGAAGATGACACATTTCATTCCAACAACCACTGACGTCGACGCAGAGGAGACCGCTCGTCTCTTCTTTGAGGGTATCGTAAAGTACCACGGCTTGCCGTTGCACATTATCTGCGATCGAGATCGGAAATTTGCTAGTAAGTTCTGGCAAAAGATGCACGAGTACTTTGGCAGCGAGTCACAAATGTCAACAGCGTTTCACCCTGAAACGGATGGACAAACAGAGCGCATGAATCGCACTCTGGAGCAGATGCTCCACATGTACGTGGACCCTGCCATGCATGATTGGGACGAATTCCTAGCACCGGCAGAGTTTGCAGTGAACAACTTGGTGGACGAGTCCACATAGTTCACACCGTTCGTGTTGAACAGTGGTCAGCATCCAGTGGTACCCTCTTCATTGGTGAAGAGTGGGAGTACAAGAGGGCAGGTTCCTTCCGCTCAAGCCTTTGCCGAGTGCATCGAATCCTTGTTACAGGAGGCGAAGGGTCACCTTCAAGCAGCTCGGCAGCGACAAAAGGCATATGCCAACAAAGGTCGCCGGGAGGTGTCGTTTGACATCGGTGACAAAGTGCTGCTTAGAACTAAAAACCTTCGGTTGAAGTCGCCAGGGGCAAGAAAACTTCTACCAAAGTGGATTGGGTCGTTTCCCATTGTGGCACGCATCGGGCCAGTGGCATACCGATTGCTACTTCCGCCGAGTATGAAGATACATGACGTGTTCCATGTGAGCCTGCTGGCTCCATACACGGCAGAAGGAACCGTTCAGCCACCGCCAGCAGTCCTGGTTGCCGACGGCCAATACGAGGTTCTTCGCCTTCTCCAGCACCGAGAGCGTACTCTTCGGTCGCGCGTTGTCAGGGAGTACCTCGTTCATTGGGCCGGTTGTGGACCTGAACACAATTCATGGGAGGCCGAATCTTGGTTGCCCACAGGGGTGGTCAACGAGTACTGGAGCAAGCTTGCAGCTTGCACACATCGACGCATGGCAGGAGGTACTTCCTGAACGCGGGAAAAGTGAACAACATTCCCACAGGGCAGCATTCATGGACAGCGACCATAGGAGGTTGGGGACGCCCAACATGGTTGTCGCGCGGACGCTCCAGCCTAAAGGGAGGAGGCCGCTAGCCGTGCTCACCTACAAGCTACAACTTAGGTCTAAGAATCATGCATGTGTTCATGTTTAGCTGGTGATTGAAATTATTAAACTTCTTTCACAATGTTGATGACTCACTGACTGAAAATCCTACTTGTTGTTCATGAACCGGGACGGTTCATAATAAGTGGGGAGGAATGTAGCGGGAGGGCCGGTTCGGCCCTCCCTCCTTGCTGATGCGAGGGGTGGTTGCGCACCACCCCTCGCGTCAGCGAGGGCTGGCCAGCGGCCAGCAATTCGCTGGCCGTCGGCCAGCTCACTGCCGGCCGGCTGGACGGCCGGCGGCCGGCCAAGCGACCGGCCGGCCACTGGCCGGCCAGCCGCCAGCCGCCGATCGCGGCCTCAGCCGGATCGGTGGCTGAGAGGTCACGAGGGCCTCAAGGGCGAGGCCTCGTGGCCTCGTGCCCTCGCCCCCCCCTCGCCCTCCTTGCAAATGAGCAAGAGAGGACGAGGGATAGGGGGAGCGAGAGTGAGGTCAAGACTTCTGGCGCGAAATCGCCAGCGTGCCTCGCACGCGACGATTTCGCGCCAGAACAACAAAAAGAAACTTGAAGTTCGTTTATGACGAACTTCGACGTAAAACAAACGGAAAAACTCGTGCGAACACACGAGTTCGAGGTAAAAACCCCCGGTTTGGGTCCCAAAACCAGGGGTCTGGTTAAAAACGGAAATGGGCCTCCGGAGACTCGTAGTATTCGAGTCTCCCTGCTCTGGGTCGTTGATGACGATTGCCCCTCAGTCTCGCGAAGGGGGTAAACCCCTGACGCAGACTGAGAACGCCATTCTGCAAACTCCGACGACGACTTCAGAGCAGGAGCTAGAGATCCAGCCTGTTACAGCTGTTGTGTCGAAGAGAAAATTGTTTTTCTCAATATCGAGTTCGTTGGTATTTGGGGACCGTGAAGGGCCTGTTTCTGGTTCTGTCCCACTTGACTCCAGTAAATCCAAAAAAATGGGTATAGTTAGGTCAAGTTAGGCCACTCCAAAAAATTCAAAGTTGCTTCCTTAGGAAGCAACTGTTCTGGTGGCATGCTTGGCTGACGACTTGCATGTCCTGAAAGCCCCTCCTAGGCCCTCCTCTCCAAACTCTGCTCCTGGAGGTTTGTGGACACCTCCTTGGAGTCTAGAAAAAGCCCTTTTGGCCCCACCACCATTTCTTGGGTCGCTGGAGCTACGCAAATAGCAACCTGCGGGCTTGGGAGGCTCACTGTGCTGTTTTCAGTCGTGCATAGTTGCTTTGTAGGAGTATCAGCCACTGCCTTGTTAGCTGTCACCAGCTTGACCTGCTTTTGTCCTTCAAGTCTGCGCGTTTGTATCTCGGTGAGACGTTTCTTGCTCAAATCGTCCGGAAGCACGGTTGTTATCGAGGTAGTCGATCGCAGCTTTTTCCCCGGTGAGGCCTCGCACAGCTGCTCGCGTCCACTGTGATGTACCGTGTGCACATCACACATCCGTGTGTTGAGTTTTTCTGCCGCGTATTCGAGAAGACACTTTGCGCAGGTCGATTGGTTACCGCGGAATTTCGGCCGCCCAATGTGTTCGTCGTTTGATCCAGTCCCTCGCTTTTTCGTTTTTTGTCAGCCGCGGGTTGTGGAAGCCGGTTAGGGCTGCCGGCCATGGCACGTGATGGGGTGAGGGGAATCGGGACCTCGCCATTGCTGGCGAGACCCCTTGCTCGCTCTGCGCAAGCTGCCGCGGCTGCAAGCGAGCCTGCTGCTCTCGATGCATCCGCAGTACCCCCCTTTGCTGTGCCAGTTGCTGCGACGGCAGCTGGTTGCATCGCGGCGGCTGTGTTCTGCAGCCGCAGCCGTGCGGTCGCTTTTTGCTTCATTGCCAGCAAGCGAGCTCGTCGGCGAGCAGCTGCGTCATCACGCTCACCTTTGTTATCTTTTTTGCAAAACCGACCCGCAGAATCGCGCGGGTACATCCTGCGCTCATGCAGAAACGTAGCTACGTTGGGGTCCGCATTCTTAGCAAACCTATTCGAGTCCAGCGATTGCTGAAAGTGAGGCTGCTGCTCAGAATCTCCAAAAACTTTCTCCTTTGACTGCACAGATTTCTCAGTGCTCCCCCTCTCTGCTGCAGTGGTAATTTTCTTACCCACTTGCACCATAAAACAGGTGATTGTGGTTGGTACGCTGAACGAGGTGCCGATGGCGCATCGTCCGATCTTTGACTTCCACGTGTCGTTTTCATCGCCGTTCTTCAGGGCACACTGCGAGAACGCGATTGTGGTGAGTCCACACTGCTGCGCGCATCTGTAGAAAATTTCTTCGGGGAGATTCTTTTTTAGGAAGTCTGCAGCTTGCCTCGTCCCCGGCATGTGCACCAGTTGAATCGTGCCATCTTGTACTTTTGAGCGGATCCAATGCCCGCGTGTGTCAATGTGCTTGGTTCGACCCTGAAACTTGGTCGAATTTGCCAGGTCGATCGCAGATTTGTTGTCCACAAAAATCTGCGTCGGCTTCTCTTGTGGAAATCCGATGTCCTCGAGGAGGTTGCACATGTACGTGACCTCCTGTGCAGCTGATGTAGCAGCCACATACTCAGCTTCTGCAGAGCTGAGTGTGATCAGATTCTGTCTCTTGCTTGTCCATGATACGGCTCCACCGCCAAGCAGGCACACAAATCCTGTCGTGCTGTGTCGGTCTTCCTCAGTTCCGCCAAATTCCGCGTCAACAAAACACTGCAGCTCTAGATCACTTGCGCTACCAAAATTCAGGCTGGCATCGCTTGTGGTTTTGAGGTATCCGAGGGCCCAATCAAGCTCCTTGCATGTTGCCTCTGAACATATCTCGTTACCGCGTGCAAGGTTGCTGACTGCAAATTGTAGATCCGGCCGTGTACAGCTTGCAGCATGCATCAGTGAGCCGACTCTGCTGCGATAGTCTGTCTCGCTCCTCCCCCTTGGTCCTTGATGCTTCAGCTGCTGCTGAGTGAGAGGAGTTGGAACGTGCCGCTCAGGCACGTCAAATTGCTCACAAATCTTTGTGGCATAGGTCTGTTGACTCAGCTCAAGCGTCTTGGTCGTGCGGTCTTGCTTGATGTTCATGCCAAGGTAATATTCGAGGCTTGGCATGAGAGTGATGTTGACCTCCTTTGCCATGGCTGCTGCTGTGGCATTGATGAGATCTGCCGATGGGCCAATGATCAAAATGTCGTCGACATAGACCAGGACGTAGCAGTCTGGTCTCTCCTCTATCGATGGTCTGTGGAGGAAGAGGCAATCATCATATGCCGATGGGTTGAAGTTGAGCGATTCCAACAGACTTTGGAGCTTGCGGTACCACAAAAGTGGACTTTGCTTCAGGCCGTACAAACTTTTCACTAATTTGCACACTCGCCCACTCCCATCATCGTAACCCTCCGACTGCTTCATGAACATTGTCGTGTCCATTTCCCTGTGCAGAAATGCGTTCTTAACATCGAGTTGCTGCACCTCATTGTCCATCACTGCTGTGTCCGCCAGCATGTTGCGAGCTGTTGTATAGCGGCTCATCGGGGCGTATGTCTCAATAAATTCTTTTCCCTCCACTTGCAAAAATACCTTTGCCACCAGTCGTGCTTTGAGTTTTTCAATGTTTCCATCAGCCTTTGTTTTGATGCGGAAGACCCACTTGACCCCAGCAGGTCGAGAGCCTGGTGGTAACTCAACGAGCTCCCACGTGCCCTGCTCCATGAGGCTTCCGTACTCAGCATCTAGTGCTGCTCTCCACTCAGCTGCATGCTCTCCACTCAGAGCCTCCTTTAGAGTCCTTGGCTCTGGAGGTATTTCTTTCGTCGAAGTCAGGAGAGCAGTGAGGTGGGTAGTTGTGAAGTGAGCGAGAACGTCTGCGTCCTCTTTGTACACCGAACATGCTGTGATGGCCATAATGTGCTCTTCCCCCTCCTCGTCTGCTCTCTGCTGCTCCAACTGCTATTGCAAGAGGCACGTGAAACACCTGTCGTGGACTCCGCCTGGAGGATAATGCTGCCGCATCGCCTGCGGACAATCCTTCACAGGCACCACCTCAAGTTTGCCATCGCGTACTTTGACCGGCTCGTGATCTCGGGGGACGCCTACCAGGTGGTCTCCATGGAGGGGCACACGCGTGCCCACCGTCTCCTCATGCGCCTCATCCAGATCCGCAGGGGTGAGTAAATCTGGATTTGAATCATCTTCTTTCAATGACTCATTGTAGGAGTCGTAGAAGGTCTGGAGGAAATCTTGAGCTGTCTTCTGCTTTTCCTCCCATGATTGGCGCGTTAGGTTCTAAAAAAAGATTGCATCGCGGCTGACAACTATCCTCTGTGAGTCCAGTTCGTAGAGCTCCCAACCCTTCATGTTAGGGCTTTGTCCAAGAAAAACTCCCCATGGTGCCTTGTTTGCCGGCTTCTTGCGACGCTCCTTTGGCACATGGAAAAGTGCCATGCAGCCAAAGGTTCTAAGCATGGTGACGTCAGGCTTGTCACCATGCCACGCCTCAAATAGTGTCATGTCAGGCAACACCACATGTGGTACGCGATTGCGCACCCAAACTGCTTGCCTCAGCGCATAAGGCCACCAGTTGCTGCTGAGCTGAGCACCAAGAAGCATAGCCTTCAATGTCTCTTGCATTGTACGGTTGGCTCTTTCAGCCACACCATTTTGTTGTGGTGTGTAGGCTGTTGAAAACTGTTGTACAATCCCCATGTCCTCCTGACGGGACATGAATTCCCCGCTAATGTATTCTCCGGCATTGTATGAGCACAGGACTTGTAAATTTGCATTGCTTTGCCTCTCTGCCATTGCTAGCCACTTGAAGAAGTAGGTTGGAGCTTCATCTCGAGTGCGTGGAGGATAGCTCCACATAAAACGTGTCGCGTCATCGACGAACAGAAGAAAGTATCAGTGTCCTCCATAGATGGTAGCTGTTGGTAGTGGTCCACATATGTCTGTGTGGACTAGTTTCAACTTTTGGCTGATGTCACACTTTGTTGCAGGAGGGAACATTTGTCGTGGAAGCTTTGCACGCACGCAATCCTCGCATGGCTGTGTTGTTCCCTTGCTCCCATTATCCTTGATGTCGAGGCCGTTCACTTGCTCATTCTTGTGCATTGACTGCACAAGCTGATGGCTTACGTGGCCCAATCATTTGTGCCACATAGCGAGGTCTGCACCAGAGCCTTGGTGGAGACTTGCTGCTGCAAATGGTGATTGGAGTTCGTCAGACGCTGGAGCTTGAAAATCCAGCTCGATCATGCCGTGTGGTAGGAGGCGACCTTCCACGAAGGTCTCGCCTTCACGGCTCTTCAAGGCAACGTGCCCTCCGCTACTGACGACGCATGCACCTCTCTTCATCAGCTGCCCTAGTGAGAGGAGGTTGAAAGCAATCTCAGGTATGTAGAGAACGTCTCCAAACTTGACTTGGGCACCTTGGTACCCTGTCACTGTCATTTTTCCCTTTCCCAGCACTGGAACTTGCTTGTTGTTGGCGACTGTGACAAAGCCCTTGGAGCAGGGTAGGAGTTTGTGGAGGCAGGCCTTGTCGAAAGTGATGTGGGAAGTGCACCCACTATCCAGGTACCACACGTACGTTGAGCGAACCAGCTCGTTACTTTCCGTGTTTGACAACTTAAACACGGACCCCATGTAGTCATGTTGCTTGCCCATGCCTCCCTCCTTTGTCTGTTTCTCTGGCTCCTTCACTTTTTCAACACTCTTCTTCTCCCCATTTCCTCCTGAGTTACTTGCTTGCTTCAACCGTCTTGCTTGCTCCTCATCCCATATATGCTTTCTACAATATTTCTACACGTGCCCTGGCTTGCCACAATAATGGCACTCACATGCAGGGTGTGATCCTGGCCGCTGGTCACCCGAGCTTCGCCACCTTGCGTTTGGCTTTGCGGAAGATTGGTCTGAGGCCGCCTTCATCAGTGCTTGGTTGTTCAGTGATGGCTGAGTGGAGCTGACTGCAGCGTTGACCTCTTGATACGTAGCATTGCTGAAAATATTTTCCTTTTCTTTTGCCAGCTGGCGGTCACGCTGCTCAGTGAGGAGCATCTTACAGATGTATGATTCTGTCAGCTCATGCTCGTGCTTGAACTTTAGCACCTTGCGCACATCGTCCCAGTCACCAGTTAGGCCATTGAGGAGGAACGTCACAAAGACGGGTTCGGGTACGGGTGCATCTGTCACTGCAAGCTGGTCACGTAATGACTTTGCTTTGTTGATGTACGACTCAATGCAGTCAAAGTTGTTGAGGCTGATGTGTGAAAGTTGTGTCAGGATGTGGGATTTGGAGGTAGAGTCGCCAGATAGTAGGTCCTGACAAGATAGGACCATGCTTGCTTCGAAGACTCTGCCATGTCCTTGTACATCCGAGTTGCTTGTTGGATGCGATTGCTCAACAGGTTGTCCAGCATCACGAATGTAGCTTGGTTGAAGTACTTGTACTCTGACACCACTTGTGGTGGTGATCCCTGTTGGGTTTTGCAATGGTGGCACACGCGGGAACGGCCATTGCCTCACCGCGGAGCCTTTAAAACAGCAAGGGGGTCCTTGCTGCTCCAGGATCTTTTTATGTGTCCAGCAAACTTAGCGGAAGTCAAAATGTGGAATAGAATCTTGTTAAAAGTACAAAGTACAAGTACAAGATCTGTCCAAAAAACAACAGGTAAACATAGCTTGGCTCCATGCTCTGACGTATCACTTGGCCCCAAACTAGGGCGCAACGCCTTGCTAGGCCGTCAAGGCCGTCCACGCAAGGGTCTCGGCGTAGCCATCATCTCCAATGATGGAAGGCCTTCAGGACGTCAGGGCCACCTCCTCGCCAGGCTGGCAGCACCTGCCAGGCTTACTGGGTCGTCAGAGGATTCGAGCTGGTCTTGGCACGGCCACCAAGTTGTGGTAGACTGGCCACCAGCAAACTGTCGTCCTCCTCCCATGCTGGCAGGCAGAGCCAGGCTTACAAGGGCCTTGGAGGGATCTCCAGTATGAACCTCCACCCAGGCTGGCAGGCAGAGCCAGGCTTATAGGGGCCTTGGAGGGATCTCCAGTAGTGTCCTCCATCCAGGCTGGCAAGCAGAGCCAGGCTTACAAGGGCCTTAGAGGGATCTCCAGTAGTGCCTTGGTCAAAGGTGCTCTAGTGCTAAGGCGTGGAGACTTGCACTTGGTATGGTGTAGCCATTGAAGACTAGCTACTGAAGATCAACTACTGAAGATAGTATATTGAAGATATGCTACTGGAGATAGTTGAGTGTGCAAGGGCCGCTGCCTTTTATACTTGCGGCCCTGGCAAGTTGACTGCCTTGGTGGTGGTTGGAGAAGCTTCCTTTGGTGCACGGTGAAGTTTCACCGTAACCGTGGTTCTTACACCACAACTGCCACGTGGCTTTGTAGGTGCAAGCCATCACCATGTCCGGGATCTTCAGATCCCGTGGCTTCTTGTGGATCAGTAAGAGCCGTTGATCACCGTAGCCGTAATGCTTGCAGATCAATAGTCCTTTGAGATGAACATGAACCGTTGATGTCTGGAATCATGGCTTGAGGAAACTTCCTCCGTAGGGAAGCTTCCTCTCCGTGAAAGCTTCTTCTCCACCTTGGTTATCCGTTGGCTTGAACCTGAGCCATAGGGAAGCTTCCTTCCCAAGGAAGCTTCACCTGGTTGCACGGTGCAGCTTCTACGTAAGCTTTGCTGATGCTCCGTTGATGCTACCACCTGATCACATGTGGTCAGTGGATTACCGTCACCATGAAGCTTGCACCAGAGCTCGCCACGTAGGTTGTCCACATGGCGATGAGAGAGACACGCTGAGTCGTGCCTCTGGACTGCTGTAGGGCGGTCCCCACTTGTCCCCCTCACACTGCTTCATCCGTCCAACAGAGTCAGGGGTGGTCCCACCTGACCATCAAGCCTGTGCAGCATTGCACAGGCCTGTGCTCGAGGAGGCATGCGCTATCCTTATGCGCATGCTTCTCTAGAAGTCTCTTTTCACTCCCTTGAAGGGAATTTTTACTAGAGAAAGTCTGGGCCTTCCAAGGAAGAAATTATTTGTCGAGTCGCACCCGGTAAATTCACAGAAAGACCCGTGAATTATTCTTAGAGTCTCCGATTGGAGTTTCGACTGCGCCATGATGAAGCAAAAAAACATCGCAGTTATCGCTCACTCGAACAATCCTAAGGGCGGAGGTGCGTAGTAACCAGTGTAGAACTTCCAAATACCATGAATCTGGGCCACCTGCTTGAATTTGTGTGCCCAACGAGGGAAGTTCTCTCCGTCAAATTGGTCAATCTTGATCTTATGTAGCTGCAAGGCAGCTGCTGCCGGAGGCACAGCGTCCTCAAAACCTTGGTACACCTTGCCATGTGGAGGCACTTGGGGGCCTTGCACATGGCACTGCTGCTGCATTACATGATGAGCTTGGAACGGTGACGTGGCTGGCGCCATAGCGGGTTGTGCCGTGTATGCTTGTGGCAGAGGTGCTGGTTGTAGTGGTTGGAACTGTGCCATGATTGGCACCGCGGGGGCAGCTTGAGGCTGTTGAGCTGCAAACTGCAGTGACATGCCTCCTTGGGCAGGTGCCACAGGATGTACCTGCGGAGGTATTGCTGGTTGCACAACTGGGGGAGGGCTTGCTTGAGACCAATGCGCGGATGATCCTTGAGATGCTTGTTGCCATTGCATCTGTTGCTGCTGTTGTTGAAGTTGTTGCTGCTGAAGTTGTTGCTGCTGAAGCTGTTGTTGCTGAAACCACGCCAGTTGCTGTTGAGGTTGTGTAATCTGGGCGGCCTGAGCGACATGTGACTGTTGCAGCTGTTGCATCTGAGATGCTTGAGCGGCATGCGTCAGCTGCTCTTGTTGACGAAGGAGCTCTTGAGCTCCCATCTGCTGCCTCAACGCCTCCCTCTCGTGCTCCACAGCTTAACGAGCTGCGGCTTCTTGTTGTGCCATGAATTGCGCCTCTTCCGCCAAGCGTTGCGCTTCTGCTGCTTGGCGTTGTGCGTGGTCTGCGACATGGCGTCCTTGATCCTCCCCCTTACGCACACCATGCAAAACAAAGTTCTCATCAAGAGCGGGAGAACCTATCCTTTGATCCTCCGCCTCCATGTTGCTCATGGTCTCTTGATGCTTATGTCTTGTGCAGGCCAAACGTCGCAAAGGGTCGGTCGCGCTGCACGCTTAGGAGAAGACGCACGTCGCTCCTCCTTGAGCTTGTACAGGGATGGTGAAGAGCTGCTTCACCAATCCGCTCTGCGGCTGCTATCGCTAGACCAGCTGAACATAGAGCCTAGGGCTCTGATACCATGTTGGGATTTGCAGGTGTGTAGCAAGGACTAGGTTCCTTGCTTGTACATGATCTTTTCTCGTGCAGCAAGCTAGTAGACAGATCAGCAGACTGAATGTGGAAACTGAATGTGATAGCGGAAGAAATCTTGCTTGATTCCAAAGTACAAGTATGGTACATGGAAAGTAGAACCTAACAAAGGCTACACATGAGCTCCACCACTACTCCTGGCCCACACAAGGGGCAACGCCTTACTAGGCCGTCAAGGCCGTCGACGCAAGGGGTCTTGGTCCAGCACCGTCTCCCAGGTGGCCTGGCCTCCAGGTAGTCAGGGCTTCCTCCTTCCCAGGCTGGCAGAGCTCTGCCAGGCTTACAGGGGTCCCCAGGGCAGACTCCAGCAGAACCTTGGTCTGAGGCGCTTCCAGATGCTAAGTGCTGCAAGGTCGTGACATGAAGGATGAGTCCTGCTGAGAGATACTGAGATGTGCCAGGACCGCCGCCTTTATACTTGCGGCCCTGGCAAGTTGACTGCCTTGCTTGCTTGAAGAAGCTTCCTCAGATGCACGGTGAAGTTTCACCGTAACCGTGGTTCTTGAATCCTGGAGCTTCTCACATATCTGTGAGAGCCGTAGATCACCGTAACCGTAATGCGGATATCCTGGTCCTCCTCACAGATTAGTGAGAACCGTAGATCTTTGTAACCATAATCCTTGCATTCTAGCTCGCCATGCAGCCTGTCTAGGTGGCGAGCAGAGAAACACATTGAGACGTGGCCACGGGATGCTTGTGCAGGCGGTCCCCACCAGGAGCTCTCACACCGTCTCATGCTAGAAGCCCAGTCAGGTCTTGGCCCACCTGACCGCGACGCTTAGTCGCACTGCTCAGCTACGAGTCTCTGCCCCACTAGAGCCATGTGCAGTAGCCTGCGCATGCCACACACTATTTTACAATCCAAGCCCTTTAGGCCTGGTTGCCAGAATTGGACTGGCCTGTACGGTGAAGAACTGTCCACGGCTCCGCTTCCGGAAGCCACCGAGAAAATTCTCACTCCACGTATCTTTATCCGATTGTGAAACCGACTGCGCCATATCGGAGCATGAAACTAGCGCAGTCATCGCACCCACTAACACTCCATACGTCGAGAAGTCAACCGAAAGGTCAAGCCACCTCCATCGTCAATTCTGTGAGAATCACAAGTTGCCTGATTAGATTGCCTGCCCAGTGTGTGTGACACCAAGCACAAAACGGCAAGGGTCTAGTCAAAAGACGCACACAGGCGTCAAATGCTTAACCATAGAAAGCACATGCAAGGAGTGCTACACAAATGAGTCACACACACATGAGTAGGGGCGATCGCTCTCAGTTCGCACCACACACTAGGTTAGCGTTTCACTTTGCCTCAGCCAGCCACAAAACGGAAACAGTCATAACTTAGTGCCAGCATATCGGAATCAGGTGCTGTCTGAATGGCTAGAACCAATGTTTGAAGCACTACAACCCTGCAACAAATACAGACAGAGATGTTGCACCCAAGTGCAGGCCGTCGAGCCCCTCACGGGTTCCACTTCTCACGGCGCTGCCGTGCGCCAGCAGAGCCCGGCCGCCGTCGGGCCCACCTTTGGCATCTGCACGTGGATGGACATGAGCCGACAGGTCACAGTGCTATGTGAGGGCACCCATCAACAACATTTTAATCAATGGTCAAAGTTTTCACAAGATGCGTAAATGTTTACTGAAGGGCGAGGGCAGTTAGCCAAATTGCCCTTGACCGTCAGAGTATAAATTAAGGTATCGACGGGCGGTGGGCTATTTGTGTGATGAAATAAATGCCCACTCGGAAGATTAAAGACTTGTGTATGCTTGTTGCGTAACATTGTGGCTATCTCAAGGAGAACCGCTCGTGAAACCAAGTGTTGCGCTTGTCATCCCACCTCTTACACGAATGTCATTCAAATCCATCCAATGCTTTCTAGGGCTCGATTAGGGGGCTTCCCCCTTCACGTCACTCTGAAAGCAGTCATCATCAAGGACCCATGCAAAGAGACTCCAGTGTTTCAATCTACCGCAGGCTCGTTTTCTTCTTACGTCATCCCCTCGTTGAAGGTGCCAAACAAGGAGGGAGATACCTCTAACTCGGGAATCTGCACATGTGAGTTTAAGTTTCATTTTTACGTGATGGTGTGGAATTTTTGTGTCAAACACGTCGGTCAATTTTGTCCCAGTGTGTTTTTCTCTCCTGGTCATGCTCTCCCTTCACCACCAATCACCCCCTTAAAAAGACGATCGAGCAAGGGCACAAACGCCAAGCCACTGGCCTTGTAATGTGTTTTGTCTCCAGCTCCTGCTCTGAAGTCGTCGTCGGAGTTCGCAGAATGGCGTTCTCAGTCCGCATCAGCGGTTTACCCCCTGGCAGGACTGAGAGAGACTCGAATATTTTGAGTCTCCGGAGGCCCATACCCGTTTTCTACCAAACCCCTGGTTCTGGGACCCAAACCGGGGGTTTTTACCTCGAACTCGTGTGTTTGCAAGAGTGATTTCGTTTTGTTCTATGTCGAAGTTTGTCGAGAACAAACTTTGATTTACGTTTTGCCGTTCTGGCGCGGAATCGTCGCGTGCGGAGCACGCTGGCAATTTTGCGCCAGCTCTCTCTCAACCTCACCCTCGCTCCCCCTATCCCTCGTCCTCGCTTGCTCGTTTTGCAAGGAGGGCGAGGGGGGGCGAGGGCACGTGGCCACGAGGCCTCGCCCTCGAGGCCCTCGTGGCCTCTCAGCCGCCAATCGGGCTGAGGCCGCAATCGGCGGCTGGCGGCTGGCCAGCTGATCGCTTGGCATGCCGCCGGCAGCGAGCTGGCCGGCGGCCAGCAAAGTGCTGGCCGCCAGCCAGCCCTCATCGACGCGAGGGGTGGTGCGCAACCACCCCTCGCTTCAGCGAGGAGTGAGGGTCGAACCGGCCCTCCCGCTACATTCATCCCCACTTATTATGAACCGTCCCGGTTCATGAACAACAAGTAGGATTATCAGTCAATGAGTTATCAACATTGTGAAAGAAAACTAATAATTTCAATTACCAGCTAAACATAAACATGTGCGTGGTACTTAGACCTAAGCTGCAGCTTGTCGGTCAGCACGGCTAGCGGCCTCCCCCCTTTAGGCCGGAGCGTCCACGCGACAACCATATCGGGCGTCCCCAACCTCCTATGGTCGTTGTCCATGGATGCTGCCATGTGGGAATGTTGCTCACTTTTTCCTCGTTCAGGTGGTACCTCCTGCCACGCATCGATGTGTGCGAGCTGCAAGCTCGCTCCAGTACTCGTTGACCACCCCTGTGGACAACCGAGATTCGGGCTCCAATGAGTTATGTTCAGGTCCACAACCGGCCCAATGAACAAGGTACTCCCTGACAACGCGCGCCCGAATAATACGCTCTCGGTGCTGGAGTAGGCAAAGGACCTCGTATTGGCCGTCGGTAGCTAGGAACGCTGGCGGTGGCTGAACGGTTCCTTCTGTCGTGTATGGAGCTAGCAGCCTCACGTGAAACACGTCATGTATCTTCATACTCGACGGAAGTAGCAATCGGTATGCCACTGGCCCGATGCGTGCCACAATGGGAAACGGCCCAGTCCACTTCGATAGAAGTTTTCTTGCCCCTGGCGACTTCAGTCGAAGGTTTTCAGTGCTAAGCAGCACTTTGTCACCGATGTCAAACGAGACCTCCTGGCGACCTTTGTCGGCATATGCCTTTTGTCACTGCCGAGCTGCTTGAAGGTGACCCTTTGCCTCCTGTAACAAGGAGTCGATGCACTCGGCAAACGCTTGAGCGGAAGGAACCTGCCCTCCTGTACTCCCACTCTTCACCAATGAAAAGGGTACCACTGGATGCCAACAATTTTTCAACACGAACGGTGTGAACTGTGTGGACTCGTTCACCGAGTTGTTCACCGCAAACTCTACGGGTGCTAGGAATTCGTCCCAATCATGCATGGCAGGATCCACGTACATGTGGAGCATCTGCTCCATAGTGCAATTCATGCTCTCTGTTTGTCTGTCACTTTGAGGGTGAAATACTGTCGACATTTGCGACTCACTGCCGAAGTATTCGTGCATCTTTTGCCAAAGTTTACTAGCAAATTTTGGATCTCGATCGGAGTTAATGCGCAACGGCAAGCCGTGGTACTTTATGACACCCTCAAAGAAGAGACGAGCGGTCTCCTCTGCATTCACGTCAGTGGTTGTAGGAATGAAGTGTGTCATCTTTGTCAAAAGATCCACAACCACTAGTATTGCATCATGGCCACGGGTCGTGTCCGGAAGACTGGTAATGAAGTCCATGCTAATGCACTCCCATGGAGTCCCAGAAATAGGAAGCTGTTGGAGGAGTCATGTAGGCTTATTGTTACTAGCTTTATTCCGAAGACATGAGTCACATGTCATGCAATACTTACGAACATCAACACTCCACCCTAGCCACCAATAGTGGTCCGAGAGTGCCTGTGAGGTCTTTCAGGGTCCCACATGACCTGCGACCGGCGGGTCGTGGAACTGGGAGATAACCTTTGCTCGAAGGTCTCCCGAGTTTGGCACAACAACTTGTTCTCCGTGCCAGAAGATTCCTGCGGCCTCCACCAAGCCATACTTGTCCAGATTTTGAGAGTCTTGAAACCAAGAATCCACACAGTATCCCATCC
>SZWC01017048.1:30543-60730 GCA_023375785.1 Penium margaritaceum
GAGGTCTTTCAGGGTCCCACATGACCTGCGACCGGCGGGTCGTGGAACTGGGAGATAACCTTTGCTCGAAGGTCTCCCGAGTTTGGCACAACAACTTGTTCTCCGTGCCAGAAGATTCCTGCGGCCTCCACCAAGCCATACTTGTCCAGATTTTGAGAGTCTTGAAACCAAGAATCCACATAGTATCCCATCCGGATCCTGTTTACAAAACCGGTGTAATGGATAATCTCTCGCGGTGGTTGCCGCAGAGGTGCGGGGGGATCTAGTTGTTGTATTTTTGCTGTTGCAATAGCCATAAAACACCCACTGACCTCGGTGGTTGCTTCAATATCCACAGGCTGTCGACTTAGTGGATCGGCCACATTGATGCGTCCTGGCCGATTTTCCCATGTGAACGAGAATCGACTCAAGTATTCGCTCCAACGCGCCTGTCGTCTTGACAGGTTCAGTTGCGCTTGGAAAAACACCAATGGATTATGGTCGGTCACGACCGTCACACCCCCTTTAGTACCCTCGAGGTAGCAATGCCACATCTTGGAAGCGTGTACTACCGCAAGGAGCTCTTGATCCCCAGTCGTGTACCGCGTTTCCGCGGGAATGAGCTTCCGGCTCTCATACGCAACTGGGTGACCATTTTGCATGAGGACGGCACCAAGTCCTACTACCAACACATCACATTGAACCTCCCACGGTTGCGATGGATCCGGAAGAGCTAGGACGGGCGCCGTGGATAGGAGCTCTTTGACCTTGAGAAAAGCGTTCTCGCAATCAGGTGTCCATTCCCAACGCACGTCTTTTCACGTGAGCCTGGTTAGCGGTGCTACCAGGGTCGAATACCCTTGCATAAAACGTCGAAAGTAGTTTGCAAGGCCGAGGAAAGACCGTACCTGCCCAACATTCTTGGGACGTGGCCAGTCCACCATGGCTTGGACCTTTCGTGGGTCGACACGGATATCGTCCTTGCCGACGATGTGTCCAAGCTCATCTTGTGCAAACTTGCACTTGCTCACTTTTGCATAGAACTTCTGTTCCCGAAGGATTGCGAGAACTTTGCGCAAATTTTCTATGTACTCTTCCATTGATTTGGAGAAAACCAGGATGTCGTCCAGGTAAACCAAGACAAACTGTCCAAGTTTCTTGGCGAACGTTCGGTTCACTTCTCCTTGGAAGGTTGCCGTGGCATTCGTAAGCCCAAAGCATAACACTCGGAACTGATAGTGTCCTATGCGTTCAAAACGTGGTTTTGGGCACATCATCTTCTGTGATGCGGATTTGATGGTACCCTTGAGACAAATCCAAGAACGAAAATACCTTTGCGCCTTAGCGTTGGTCAAAAAGGCCCTCAATCCACGGTAAGGGGAATCAATTTTTCATCGTCAGCTTGTACAACGCTCAGTAATCCATGCACATGCGTAAACCACCATCCTTTTTGTTCACAAAAAGGATCGGCGCACCGTACGGCGAGCTACTGGACTCGATCCACCCCTTTGCAAGGTAATCTTTGATTTGGCGTTCGGCCTCTCGCCTTTCTGCTGGACTTAGGCAACTCATGGGTCTGAACGGAGGAGTCACCTCCGGTGGCAGTGGAATCGTGTGGCCCATGTGTCTTTCTGGTTGAAGCCGAGCCGGTGGGTCTTGGAATACATCCGATAACTCCGCCAATGGAGATATGATCTGTTGTGGCATGTCTTCCATCACATCGTCCTCCACTTTCTGCAGGTGAGCCAAGAAGTATCGACAACCTTGTCGAATACATCTCTTGACCTGCATTGCAGACAAGCTCGCATGGACTTTGAGTCGGTTGGGTGATAATTCCGTACTCAAAATCAACGTAAAGTGGCGTTGTCCTTTTTGGAGTATCAAACACTTTCATTCAAAGCACATTAGTGCCTTGTTTTCACGGAGCTAGGGATCGCCTAGCACCACGTCAAACGGGTCAAGAAGGTTGAGTACCTTCAATGTGACACTCTGTGTGTACCCTTGAATACAATTTTTTCCTTTTCAAGTACCGATCATTGGTACCGTATGGTTGTCACCAACAACTGCGTCATTTGATGGCTCGTACCTCAAGCCAACCTGTCGGGTAAAGCCAAGACTAACAAAAGAGTCATCCCCTTCAGTGTCAGCAAGAACGTTCACGGGAGTACCATCTAGGTGTCCTTTGAACTGCATCGTCATGTTTCCCGCACTCTTCCGAGTGAACAGACTCGATGACGGCAAGCCGCCTTTGTGATAAACATGGAATCTATACGATGGGCGTCGCAACTCCCATGATTCGCCCACTCGAGTCCACATCTTCTGGGCACATGTGAATTCGGCTAGCACCTTCCAGTATTTAAACTTGACTGGGTCCAAATCGTCGACTAAGGGTACTGCAAACGTGATTGAACTCATTGCTTTGAGGGCGTTTACTTCAATCACTGTGTCACACAACTCTTGCATAGTGGTCGGTTTTGCCACCACTAAGCATGTACGATCATGCATCTTGTCCGGAGATGCAAGGTTTAGTGGGCAATGTCGGTCAGCAAGTATAGACTGCGGTTCAACAAGAGGAGAAAAGACAACAGAGAAATTTGAACTCGTCAAAAACTCAAATTGTTCAACATCCTCATCTGAAAACATGAACCCACACTCGTGATCCAGTTTTACCCTTGAGTGGTCCCCACTGACGTCACTCAGGGATGGGGAAAACCTGCCCCACGGCCCTGTCCGTTATCACGGCCGGGCCCATTGTCGGAACAGCAACCCTGTCCACGGCCCTATCCGCGGCCTCCTGCTACACCATCCCCATGAGGTGCTACTGCTGCAGCTAACGCCGCGGCCTCTTGTCCACCCCCAGCAGCCTGAGGGCATTGAGCCTTAAAGTGGCCCGGTTGCATGCAGTTGTGGCAGAGCCTTTCGCGAAAGGATGTGTTGCGACGCTCACGCGCCGCCTGTCGCTCGTCATTCTCACGGCTGCGCTTGTTGTTGGGGCCCTTGTATCCACCAGCCTTCTTGGCTGGAGGGTTTGCAGGCTGCTTCCCCTTGGCCCCGCCTCGCTGTTTAGCTGACCCACCAGCCCCTGCAGCGTCCATGCGCATGTCGCGACCTTGCTGTGCACGTGCGTTCGGCCGTGCATCAGAGTAGGGCTTCGGGTTCGCCGAATACACTTTGCTCGTGTAGTCGCGCAATGCCCTCCAACTTGTCCAAGCTTGGCCAGTGGCTGTTGTGGTGGTCGTGTCCTTTAGCTTCTTGCTGGCAAGACCATCACGCAAGTACTCCAACAGCATGCACTTCGGCTACTTGAAGGTATGAGTCCCATCGTCCTCGGTCAAGCTTTTGGCTTCTTCCACGAGTGCGGCGAACTCGCTCAAGTAGGATTCGAGCGAGCTGCCCAGCTACCTGAAGTCCTTGATCTTGTGGAAGGCGCGCTGTGCCTCCTCACATTGGGTGCACTTCTTGTGCATGATCGCGCAGAAGGCCTCCCACGGCATGGGCTGCTACTCGAGGTGCGGCTGCTACGCAGTCCACTCCTTGACCACATACTTGAAGAGTTTATCTTCAAGACGCGTCGTGGCAAGGTCGCCCCACTGGCTGAGTGGAGCCTTGTGGACACGTAGGACGTGCTCCATGCAGTTCAGCCAGTCCGTCAGCTTCACGCCCTTCCAGAAGATCTTCACACTGTGGAGGAAGGATGTGTTCATGACCGACCTCGAAGTTGTCGAGGTAGGCAAGTCGTCGCTGCCACCGGCAGTGGCATCCGCAGCTGCGGCACGATGTGTTTGCTGCTGCATCTGCACCTGGGTCACGCTCTGCAACGCCTTGTCGAGGTCGTTGCATCGGTGGCTTGCCTCATGGGCGGCCAGGTGTTGCAGCTGGCGATCACGGTTAAGGTCCGTGATGCTCTGCCCAACATGGGCTAGTAGATTTGCGAACGCAAACTTGAGCTCTGATGTCGTCAGAGCATCGACGATAGCCTCCAGGGCCTCACAATGTCCATGCACCCTTACCCACTACAAGAGGGTATGGTTCGCGTACTCGCCTCCGAGAAGTCCCACCTTTTGGATGAGACTATCGTCGGCGATGACGCTCGAGTGGGCATTGCCTTGCCCCATTGTGGCCGTATCGTAGGAAGGAGGGTCCGCCCCCATTCCTCCAAGTGGTGCCGTATTTCCACCATCGGTGGTGATCTTGAGACGGCATGCGGCCTTGGCAGCAAGATCCGCGAGCCTGCGAAGGTCATCGCAAATTGCCTTCGCGGTGACGTCTTCCGGCTCGTTCTCGCGGGAACTTCCCATGCGGCTGCTTTCAACGCCCTTGCTGCTCTCGGCAGTCTCGCTGCCGTCGGCAGCTTCAGGCAATGCGGCGGGCGTCTTGCCCTTCTCGAGCAATCGGCTCGAGTTTGTCGCACAACGATGGTGATGGTCGTGATCCTCGTCGCCTTTGCCGTCGTCGGCATTGTGCTCTTTGTCAGGGTATCCCCCTGGGATATCCTCCTCCATCACGTCGTCCGTCGTGTGCGGGTCGCCCACGTGCGCATCGACATGCTTGTCAAGCACCTTTTCGGCCTGTGCACGCTGCTCGGTATTGCCGAGGTTGGCATCGGTTGCCTTCGGCGGTACGGATGCCCTCGGCGGTACGGTTGCCTTTGGATTGGCAACTGTGCTCACGGCGACGGCTCCTAAAATTTGGAGTCCGCCGAGAGCTTGTGGTGAGGCCGTCACCACCTTACCCTTGTTTGTTTTGGATGGTCCGGCACTTGCCATCTCATCGTTTGTGCAACTAGCACGTGAAGGTCGTTGTGAGGATCACCCAGGACTTGGTAGTAACTAGGATCTATGAAAACAGAAATTAACAATACAAGGGAGTAACAAGAAGTGTGAGTACCGCTCACAAAACTAGGAAAAAGAGCAAGAACACAAGCAAGTATAAGGTCAAGAGCAAAAAGGCTAGTTTTCTTCTTGACTTCTTGTCTTCTTGTCTTCTGGTCTTCTTTGGTCTCTTCTTGCGTCTTCTTGGCACGTCTTGCGCCCCTTGGCGGCGTCCTCCTTGAGCCGGCGGTGTTGGGGGAGCCGCCAAAATTCCCCAAGGAGTAGTCCTCCCTCTTTTTAGAGCTTCATCAAGCTTTCAGAGCCCCAGGCCTTAGGAAGAGGTGCTGTCCCAGTTTCTTGGTTGAAGGAGGGAAGGAGGGAACCTTGAAGAGAGGGGAAAACTTGGTGGTTTGGGGGTGGGCACTCCCCACCCCGTCCCAACAAATTCCCTTAGGTCCCTTGGAGGTAAGGAGAGGCTGTGGAGAAGAAGCCCCAAGAAATAGAGCTCTTCTCTAGCTTCCTAACGCACTTTACGGCGCTTCAAATGGTGAAGCGTGGATGCCGTAGTCCCTTCCGGCGTTTCTGCTACTACTTGTAGCTGCCGGCGGCGTTTTATCTATGTCGTAGCCACCATTTCCGTCGAACTCTTGGTCGCGAGGGTCGTCTAGCTCTGATACCACTGTAACGTGTCGTGTCTCTAGCTCTTACTCTAAAGTCATTGTCGGAGTTCGCAGAATGGCGTTCTCAGTCCGCATCAAGGGTTTATCCCCTCGCAGGACTGAGGGGCAATCGTTATCAACGACCCAGAGTAGGGAGACTATAATGTTTCGAGTCTCCGGAGGCCCATACCCGTTCTTAACCAAACCCCTGGTTTTGGGACCCAAACCGGGGGTTTTTACCTCGAACTCGTGTGTTCGCATGAGTTATTTTGTTTATTTTATGTCAAAGTTCGTCGAGAACGAACTTCGATTTACGTTTTGCCGTTCTGGCGCAAAATCGTCGCGTGCAGGGCACGCTGGCACTTTTGCACCAGCTCTCTCTCGACCTCACCCTCGCTCCCCCTATCCCTCGTCCTCGCTTGCTTGTTTTGCAAGGAGGGCAAGGGGGGCAAGGGCACGAGGCCACGAGGCCTCGCCCTCGAAGCCCTCGTGGCCTCTCAGCCGCTGATCGCACTGAGGCCGCCATCGGGGGCTGGCGGCTGGCCGGCCAGTGGCCGGCCGGTCGCTTGGCCGGCTGCCGGCCATCCAGCCGGCCGGCAGCGAGCTGGCCGGCGGCCAGCAAAGTGCTGGCCGCCGGCCAGCCCTCGCTGACGCGAGGGGTGGTGCGTAACCACCCCTTGCTTCAGCAAGGAGGGAGGGCCGAACCGGCCCTCCCGCTACAGGCCTTGTCCTCAAGGCCATCTCGGCCTCTTCGATCCAACCACCACCTCGATAGGCGGTCGTTGGTTGGCTCGCACCTGGCCGGCTGTCACCTCACCGTCTCGCGGCCACCTAGTTGGACGACATCCAGCTGGCCGGCGGCCAGCGAGTGGCTAACCACAGGGCAGCCCTTGCTTTGGTAAGGGGTGATCGCTAGCCACCTCCTCGCCTCTTGGAGGTGGGGGACCAAACGGGCCCCTCCCCTTTATTCCACCACACTTGTTGTGAATCTTCCTGGTTCATCGCCAAGTAGTAGAGATTTTTCATGGAGGCGTCAGCATTGTGAAAGAAAACTCGTAATTGTAGTCACCACCTAATCACAAACACGTGCATGGCACTTTGAGCTAAGCTGCAACTCATTGATCATCAAGGCTAGCAAACTCTCCCTTCACGCTTGAGTGTCTGTGCGACAACCATGTCAGGCATCTCCAGCCTCTTGTGTCGATGCCCATTACAAACGTTATTCGTTTTTCCTCCTCGCCTGGTACAATATGTTCATAGGCCTTACATGCTGGCTTGATCCAATACTTCTTTACAACATCAATGTGTAAGGACGATACAGGGGCCTAGGTCCACATCCAACCCAATAAACGAGGTATTCCCTAGCAACCCGCAGCGGAACTCCACGCTCTGATTGTTGGAGTACGGAAAGGATCTCGTATTGGCCTTTGGCAGTGAGAATGATTGGTTGTGGCTTAATGGTTCTTTCTCTTGTTTATGAAACCAAAAGGCTTACATAAAAACGTCATGTATCTTCATGCTGGGAAAAAGCTGCATTCGTTGTGCCTCTGGCCCCATGCGTGCAATGACAGAAAAATGACAAACTTTGATAGAAACCTTTGCGTCCTTGGCAACTACAACCAAAGGTTTACGGCGATTTGGAATAGCTTGTTGCTCTTTTCAAATAAAACCATACGGAACCATTCGTCCGCGTATGACTCTTGTCACTACCAAGCCACTTGAAGGCAACCCTTTGCCTCTTTTAACAAGGAGACTATGCACTTGTCAATGGCTATAGCATAAAGAAGTTGTCCATCTATGCTTACGCTCTTTGATGATGAAGAGGAAACCATTTGTTTTTATCAATTGTTCAACACAAACGGTGTGAAATACATTTAATCGTTTACCTAGTAATTCAACACAAACAATGTCGGTGCTCTAAATACGTCCTTGTCATTAAAAGAAAGGTCCACATACATACAAATTACTTGCTACGGAGTTCGATTCAAGTCTTTTTCTTATCCATGAACTCGAGGATGAAGTTGTGTTGACACATGTGACTTTGAACCATTGTACTCTGTCATCATCTTCCATCGTGTCCAAGCATGTTTTCTATCTCGACTGGGCATGATATGCAACCGCAGGTCATGGTTCATCGCAAGACCCTCAAAGAGAAAAGGAGTTCTATCCCATGCCTTTGCATAAGTTGTGTTGGGAATGAAATATGTTGTCTTTGTTATAAGATCAACCACCACTAGTATCGCATTGTGGCCATGGGTCGTGTCTGGGTTACTAGTAATGTAATCCATGCTAGAACACTCCGAGTTATGGTGAATTGCAGGAAATGTATCAAGGATCATAGTATCAAAAAGTGTATGTCTGGATGTAAATAGTTCTCACAAAACATCCACATGAATGCAAGTGAGCAAATTCCAAATTAACATTACTTTTCTATCATGAAAATCGTAGTGGGCTCTATGTGATACTTAGTAGCTTATGCAAAAATTCCATGTTCACTGGTTTGTTCACTTCCTAGTGTATTTGCTAATACACAGTTTTACGGGTGAGGCAATATGTCATACATGCACACTACCATGGAATTCCCATGGGAGAAATTTGTTGGAGGAATCTTGTGGGATTCTTGTTATGAGCTTTGTTCAAAGGACATGGGTTGCATGCCATGCAATACATACGAACACCGGCACTCTTGGTCACCAATAGTAGTCCGAGAGCATGACACCTATCTTCCACAGTCGCACGTAACCTACCACTGGCAGGCTGTGGGATTGGGGAGTGATGTTTGCTTCGAGACGTCTCAAGTATGTAACAAAAATTTGGACTCTGTATTAGTGACTTCCTACAAGTTACACCTATCCATGTATTTCAAGATTTAGATAGTATTTAAACCGAGAATCCACGCGGGATTCGACCTGGATCATGTCTACAAAACCATTGTAGTGAATAATATCTTGAGTTGGCTATCATGAAAGTATGAGGGATTTGGTATCTGCATCGTACCTTATTGCCACTCATGTTCTTGCAAGTTAATGTTTTAGTTCGTCCACGTGTCACATAAAAAATTCCTTCACACTCAAATTACAGTTCGAGACACGTGAAGCATGCCTTTTCTTCCCGAAAGAGGAAAATTTCCCACCAAATTCCTTATCCAAAAAACTAGAACATAACCTAACGTAGGAGAATATAGATGGCACTAAAACGCAAATGAAAACATGGATGCATATGGGTGAAAATATGGTACCGGTAGTAATACCCATGAAACACCCACAAACCTATGTATTTGCTATAAACTTTAAGGGCGTTTGACTTGGTGCATCCGCCACATTGATGAATCGTGGCCAATACTCCATTTTGTAAAGGAAAATCATCCCATCTATTCACTCAAATGCGCCTGTCATCTTCATCTGTTTAATTTTGTATTGAAAAACACTAATAGTTGTGGTTGGTTACTAACGTCGTACCTCCACAAGTGTCCCCCAGGTAACAATGTCACATCTTGAAAGTGTGTGCCACATGAAGGAGCTCTTGATCATCTATGGTGTACAGAGTCTACTTGGATGAGTTTCCGTCTCTCATATGAGACTAGATAACCATTCTCCATATGGGATTTTTTTTTGTCCTACGATCGACACATTACATCATACCTCCCACAGTATACTTGCAATCAAGGTAAAGCAATGTTTTTTTGCTTCAAATGATCATGAGCTTTGGTTTGAGGCACGTTAGAACCATTCCTTACGGATCCAAAGAATTTCAAGAACCATGCTAAATGGGTCAAAATTCCGAGTACTTTTAGTGAGGCGCTTTTAGTGCATTGACGAAAAAACGTGTCTTCATTTCACGTAGCGATTGCGAACATTGAATGGTTGTCACACACATCAACTATGCCATGTGATTTCTTGTATTGAAGAATCCACCTTTTGGATTAAGCCGAGGCTAACAAAGGAGTCATCAATTCCTGTGTTAACCATCACATTCACAACAGCACGTCATGTATCCTCTGAACTACACTGTCATATTGCCTCTACTATTCCAATAAGAAGCAGCTCGAATACGGTAAGCCGAGCATGTGGTAAACACAAAAGTGTGGTGGACCTCGAAACTCCCATGTTTTGTTGACTCGGTTCCACAACTTATAGCTAAGTGTGAATTGAACAAGTATTACGTGTCTGATCATTTTGGGTCAAACTTGTGAACCGCATGTACTACTTACATGGTTGCGCTCGTTGCCTTGAAGGTGTTTGCTGTTTGTTGTTTGCCTACATCATTGTGCCATTCAATGTCTTGTGCACTGGTCACTGTTGTTACCAGCAACAAGTTTGATTGTGCATCTTTTCTCGAGATGTGTGCTTTAGTGGGTAGTGACAATCACCAAGTATGGAGTGCAGTTGAATGGGAGACGAGAAAATCAAAAACACATGTGATCTGGGTGAAATTAATTTACGTAATTGTTTGAAAACATGATTTTACACTTATGAACCATTTATCCCCTCAGGGTGGTCCCCACTAACATCACTCAGGGGTGAGGACAACTGCATTGTGGCCTTGTTCGTTCCCACATCCGTGCCCATTGCCACAACCACGACCTTATGTATTGCCTTCTTTGCAGCCATCTCCTACACCATCCCCATGTGGGCTTGTAACTACTGCCTGTGTTGTGACCTCTTGCTCCCCACCACCAGGCTCATGTTATTGAGCCTTAAAGTGACAGGGCTGCACACAGTTTTGGGAAGACCCTTCCTATAAGACTTTGTTATGACGTTCATGCACCAATTGCAGCTCATTGTTTTTGTCATTGTGCTTGTGGTTAAAGATCTCGTGTTGTTTATTATCCTTTGTCCCAGCTTGTTGCTCTATTGACCCTCCAACCCTGATATCATCCATGCACATGTCGTGACCTTGCTGCACGCGTGTTTTGTCGTCCATCTGAGTAGCTCATTGGGGTTTCCGATGACATTTCAACCATTCAGTCATGGAATCCCCGTTAAATTGTCCAAGACTGGCTCATTCCATAGTTTTGCTCTTGTTTATTGAAATTATTGCTCCCAAAACAATCACGTAAGTAATCTAGAAGCAGCACCTTTGGTTACTTAAAGGTTTGGGAACCATTTCCAACCATGAAGATTTTGTCTTCATCCACAAATGTGGTGAAATCAAATAGGTAGAAATTGAGTGAGCTCCTTTATTGCTTGAAGTTCTTGAGCTTGTTAAAGGCCCGATGTGTCTCCTCACGTTGAGATAGCTTACATTACATGATGACGTAAAAGGCCTCCCATGGCATGGGTCGCCACTTCTGGCGAGGTCACAACGCACCTAGCTCCTTAATCACACATTTGTGTATCGTGTCCTCAAGTATTGCCATGGCAAGGTTGTTCCACGGAGCAAGCTTTGTGGAAATGCAAAATGTGCTCCATGTAGTTGAACTAATTTGTGAGTTGTGAGTCCCGTGTAACTATGCGGAGGAAGGAGGTATTCATGACAAGCTTCAGGGATGCAAAACTTGGTATGTCCTCACTACCATTGGTGGTGGCATGAATAGCTTAAATGTTCCTCGGTCGATGCAATACTTACATCTAGATCACAATGTGCATGCAAATTTTGCGTTCGTTGGAATGGTGTGTTGCCTTAGAGATAGCCAAACGTTTCAGCTGGCGATCACGGACAAGGTCCATGATGACTTCCCTAGACAAGAGAGCAGGTTGGTGAATGCCAGGTTGAGTATTGATGTCTTCAAATTCTTGACAATGGTCTCAAGAGCCTCGTATTGTCCCTGCACCTTCACCCATTGATGGAACCTGAAGTTTTCCACGATGCCAGAGGGATGTTGAAATCTCTCATTACAGTCATGTCATATGAATGGGGGTCAATTCCTATTCCTCTGATAGGAATTACACCTGCATAGTTGGTGCTAACTTTGAGTTGTCCCACAGCTTTAGTTGCCACCTCTATGAGCTTGTAAGGAAAATAGAGGAGAGGACTACCTTTGCCATGACATCATTTGGCTCACACCCGCAATAACTTCCCATGTGGCTCTTGTAGATGCCTTTACTCTTATTACCAACATTGTTGTTATGGGGAACTTCTTCCAAACTACTGGGCACCTTGCCAATTTTAAGCAGTGAAATTGAGCTTTCCTTCGGACGATGAAGATGATGACGGCTCTTGTCAATGTCATCATTGTCGTGCTCTTCATCAAGGTCTTCTTTTTGGTCGTCCTCCCAAAGCATGACATATGGCACCTTAGAGTCATCCACGTGCACATCAAGCATTTTTCCCCTCTTGCAAGCTTCCCACTTTTTCTGAGTTGAGCATGGATTACCTTTGGTGACATGATTGCTTTTGGCTTGGCTATTTTGCTCTTGGCGATGGCCAAAAAAATTAGGAATTTGTCAAGGATGTGTGGTGGGGTTGTCACCACCTTGCCCTTGTTCACATTGGATAGTTCAACGCTTGCCATACTATTTAACACATCAAACCCATTTGTTAGGAACCACCTCACAACCTAGTAGACGTGTCGCCTCTCCTTGTGTCCATTTTTCTCTCTTGACTGGCGATGCCACTATATGAGCACTTATGCTTTTATACACCACCACAAATGAAACGACCATGTAGTACACAAACCTACTCCCCATGGTGGCCACGGTCGGGACAATCATACGATCCCACGGTTGGCACAAACATGAAGATTTGAAGCAAACCTTGCAAAGAATGACTAATGACACTAGGTTTTGGTCTAAAGGTCATAATCAAGAAAATTCGAGCTAAAAACAACAATAGAAAACGACAGCTCATCACCTTTGAGTGAGTGTGTGAGGAGGAGGGGATACAATTTTTAGTCTAGAGTTCGTCACAAACCTCCCTCATTCCTCTCACTCCTCTCGTTATCTTCTAGCCTTCTCTTTGTACCTCTTGTTCCCTTCTTGACAGTGCCTCCCTTCAACCCGTGATGATCAAGAGTTCATAAGTAACTCTTTCCATGGAAACCTCCCTTGATCTTGGCACCCTCTCACTCCTTCGGACATCTTTATTGCGAGGGAATACCCTGCACAAGTTCCTGGAGTAAAGGAAATGGATAGGAGATAAACAGGAAAAAGATGAAGGGTAGTTTAGAGGGAACTCGCCATCTTGTTTCACAACAAATCATATAGCTTGTTGTGGTAGGAGACATGCTAGAAGAAATTGGGAAACACAAGAGGAGCTCATGAAGGGCTTCCTAAAGTAGTTTATGGTGCTTGAAATGTCTGTACAATATTAGTGCAAACTCTCTCAGGGGTGGCACTTTCTTATGGTACAGGCAGATAGGAAAAAACACAGTATTGGAATACAAATGGTGGTCGATTTGATATCTCTTACTACTTGTGTATTGCTTGTTCACTCCCTCTCCTATTTTTTGCTCACCCACTATTGAAAGGATGGGATGGCAAGGGTCAAACGACCCCTTCCACATAGCAAGCAGTATCCGGTTGTTATAAATTAACATGCAAGGTACATCAATAAAGAAATCGTGACAGTATCAAGAGAAACATCGAATTACATAAAAGACATGGATGTATTCGACACTCTTGTCGGCCCTTTCTGAATTCATGTAATGCATCCGGTTGTAGTGGGAGGGCAGGTTTGGCCCTCCCTCCTTGCTCCAGCAAGGGGTGGTTGCGCACCACCCCTCGCGTCAGCAAGGGCTGGCCATCGGCCAGCACTTCACTGGGCGACGGCCAGCTGGCTGCCGGCCGGTTGGGCGGCTGGCGGCCGCCGTAATGACCAGCCGGCCACCAGCCGGCCAGCCGCCAGCTGCCGATCCCGGCCTCAGCCAGATCGGCGGCTAAGGGGTCGCGAGGGCCTCAAGGGCAAGGCCTCGTGGCCTTGTGCCCTTGCCCCCGCTTGCCCTCCTCGCAAGCAAGCGAGCAAGGACGAGGGGCGAGATATGAGAGATCATGGCACGAAATCACCTACGTGCCTCGTACGCAACGATTTCACACCAGAACGTCAAGAACATAAATTGAAGTTTGTTTTCATCAAACTTTGACTTAAGATAACGGAATAACTCATGAAAACGCATGAGTTTTTGGTAAAAATACACGGTTTGGGTCCCAAAACCAGGGATAAGGTTAAAATGGAACTGGACCTCCGGAGACTCGAAACATTCGAGTCTCCCTGCACTGGGTCGTTGATGACGATTGCCCCTCAGTTGTGCAAAGGGGGTAAGCCCCTGTCGCAGACTGAGAACACCATTCTCGTAACTCCGACGACGACTTTAGAGCAAGAACTAGAGATTCCGGTCCGTTACAGTGCTTCTTAGAGCCAGACGACCCCGCGACCAAGGGTTCAAAGACAACGGTGGCTACGACGTACATGAAACGCCAATGACGGTTGGAAGCAGTAGCTGAAATGCCAGAAGGGACTACGGCATCTACGCTTACCGTTTGAAGTGCCATGAAGTGCGTTATAAAGCTAGAGAAGAGCTCTATTTCCTGGGGTCATCTCCATAGCCTCTCCTCCATTCCAGCGGGCTAGGGGAAGTTTTGCACGGGACAGGGAGTACCCACCCCCAAAACCACCTACTTTTCCCCTCTTCTCAAGGCTCCCTCTCCTCCTCTTCAACCTAAAAGTGGGTAGTACCTTTTCCCAATACTAATGACTCTCACAGGCTAAGAAAAAAGAAAGGAGAAAGGCGCCACTTTGATAGTTTTGAGAGGCCGCCACATTGCCATGGAGCTCAAGGAAGGCGCCTCCAAGGGGAGGGCAAGGTGCGCCAAGAAGACACAAGAAGAGGTAAAGGAAGACCAGAAGACAAAAAAACAAGAAAACAAGAAGACATAAGATTAGTAAGGAGGGCGTGTGAGGGGTGCAAAATTGAAGTTAGAGTCGACCCCTCGCCCCCCCCCCTCGCCTTGTTGAGCGGTGCTCAAAGTATTGGAGCTTCTTGATCTTGTACTTGCTTGTTTCTCTATGTTTTCTTAGCTTTCTTAGTACTGTGAGTCACGGCTTAAGGTTTTGCCAAACGTGCTTGTGCCAAACCGTGGCTACCTAGAAAAACTGTCTTTTTCTACCACGTGGTTTTGCTGACTGTGGGGTCCTAGGAAATAGAAATCATTTTTATAATTGACTCACCAATCATGAGAACAAGGAAACTGTGGGAGGCGACACCTCCTTGAAGTTGTGAGAATGATATTCACAACATTTCCACGTACTAGTTGCACGAGTGACGTGATGGGAAGTGCCGGACCGTCCAAGACCGACAAGGCCTCACCACACGCCCTCGGCGGATTCCATATCTTGGGAGCCGCCGTCGCGAGCACGGTTGCCAAACCAAAGGCAACAGTGTTGCCAAAGGCAACCGGTGCCAACCTCAGCAACACCAAGAAGCGTGCTGAGGCCCGGAAATTGCTCCACGAGCACGTCGACACGCCCGTGGGCAACCTCCACGCGTCGGACGATGCGCTGGAGGAAGATCACTCAGAGGGGGATCCCGACAAAGAGCACGATTCCAATGATGGCAAAGGCGACAAAGATTGTGATCATTGCCATCGTTGTGTAGCAAACTCGAGCCAATCACTCGAGAAGGGCAAGATACTGACCGCATCGCCTAAAGCTGTTGACAGCAACAAGGCTATTGAGCGCAACAAAGGCACCAAAAGTAGCCATGCGAGAATTTTTTGTGAGAACGATCAGGACGACGTTGTCGCGAATGAAATTGTCAATGACCGCCGCATGCTTGTCGGGTTGGCTGCGGAGGCAGCAGATTGACTCAAGATCACCATCGACGATGGGAACGCACCACCACACGGAGGAGTAGGGATGGACCCTCATGCCTAGGATGTGGTTGCGATGGGGCAAACCGTCTCCCAGGCAAGTGTCGTTGCGGACGATAGCCTTCTCCAAAAGGGACTCATTGGAGGTGTGTACGCAAATCGTGCCCTCCTACAATGGGTGAAAATGCACGGATAGCATGAGGCCCTCGAGGCTATCTTTGATGCTTTGATGACATCACAGCTAAAGTTTGCACTCGCCAACCTACTGGCCCACGTCGGGCAGAGCATCACAAACCTTGACCATGACCACCCGCTGTAGTGCCTCGCCGCTCTTGAGGCAAGCTGCCGGTGTGACGACCTCAATAATGCATTGCAAAGCGTGATCCTGGTGCAGATGCTGGAGCAACCGCAGCGCACCGTAGGTGTTGAGACCACCTCCAGTGGTAGCAAGGACCCACCTACCTTGATGACCTCGGGGCTGGTCATGAACACATTTTTCCTCCACAGTGTGGAGATCTTCTAGAAGGGTGAAAAGCTGGGTGACTGGCTGAACCGCATGGAGAATGTCCTACACGTCCACAAGGCTCCAGTGAGTCAAAGGGGCAACCTTTCCACGATGCGGTTTGAAGACAAGCTCTTAAAGTACGTGGTGAAGGAGTGGAGTGTGCAGAGGCCTCACCTTGAGTGGCAGCCCATGTCGTAGGAAGCCTTCTATGCAATCATGTGTAAGAAGTGTACCTAGTGTAAGGAGGTACAACGTGCCTTCCATCAAGGACTTTTGGCAGCTGGGTAACTTGCTTGAGGCCTACTTGAGCAATTTTACCGCGCTTGTGGAGCATGCTAAAAGCTTTACCGAGAGCGATGGAATCAAGACCTTTAAGTACCAAGAGTGCTTGGTGCTAGAGTACTTGCACGATGGTCTTGCGAGCAAGAAGCTGAAGGACAAGACCACCATGACCGCAATATGCCAAGCTTTGATAAGCTGGAGGGCATTGCGATACTACATGATCATAGTGTATTCGGAAAACCCAAAGCACTACACGGATGCACGACCAAACGTGCGTGAACAGTTTGGCCATGATGCACGCATGGATGCTGCAAAGGTTGGAGGGACAATTCGGCAGCAGGGCAGGGTCAACGGCAACCATCCTGCAAACCACCTAGCCAAGAAGACTAGTGAAAACAAACCTATCAACCACAAGCGTGGTTGCAATAATGACAAGGTGCAAGTGGCGTGCGAGCGTCGTGATATGGCCTTCTGCGAGGGATTGATCCACAACTACATGTAGCCCGGACGCGTAAGGGCTCAGTGCTCTGAAGCTGCTACTGGTTGACAAGCGGCTATAGTGTTGGCTTCAACCGCAACACCTCGTGGGGATGCCACAGCAGGAGGCCGCAGACAGGGCCGTGGACAAGGCCGCGAGCGTGGCAATGGAAATGGCCGTGCAAATGGACAAGGCTATGGCGCGAGTTTCCTCCACCCCTAAGTGACGCTAGTGGGAACCACTTAGCGGTAGATGTGGACAGCGAGTGTGGATTCATGTTTTCAGATTATGATGTAAAAGAATACAATGAAAAACAATTTGATGAGTTCAAACTTCTTTGTTGTTTTCTCCCCCCTTATTGAACCTCATTCTACATATAGTGGTCTACATTCCCCACTAAATCTCGCATCACCAGACGTGATATAACTGAACTTGCCTAGTGGTGGCGACACCATCCACTACGCATGAACTGTCGGACACAGTGATCGAAGCAAATGCCATGAAAGCAACGAGCTCAATCACGTTGGCGGTACCCTTTGTCAACGATTTCAACTCAATTATATTGAAGGACTGGAGGGTGCTAGCCAAATTTACACGTTCCCACAAGATGTGGATTCGAGTGGGTGAATCATGGGAGTTGTAGCGCCTACCGTACCGATTCCATGTTTATCACAAACTCGGATTGTCGTCGTCAAGCTTATTCACTCGGAAGAGTGGAGGTAACATGACAATGCAGTTCAAAGGACACCTAGCCAGTGCTCCTATGAACGTACTTGTTGACCCTGGAGGAGATGGATCCTTTGTCAGCCTTGGTTTTACCCGATAGGTTGACTTCAGGTATGAGCCATCGAATGGCGCACTTGTTGTCGGTGACAACCGTACAGCACCCGTGATTGGTACCAGTAAAGCAAAAAATTGTATTCAATAGTACACACAGAGTGTCATGTTGAAGGTACTCAACTTTCTTCACCCATTTGACATGGTGCTAGGCGATCTTTGGCTCCCTAAAAACAATACTCTAATCTGCTTTGAATCAAAGCGTTAGATCCTCCAAAAAGGACAGCACCACTTTACGTTGATTTTGAGTACATTAGTGTCACCAACCCGACTCAGAGTCCATGCAAGCTTATCTGAGATGCAGGTCAAGAGATGTATTCAACGAAGTTGTCGATACTTCCTGGCACAACGACAGAAAATGGAGGAAGACATAAAAGTAAACACGCTAGAAGAGATCAAATCTATATTGGCCGAGTTCTCGGATGTATTCCAAGACCCACCGTCTATGCTTCCCCCACAATGACACATGGGCCACACGATTCCGCTGCAACTGAAGGCGACTCCACCATTTGGACCCATGTATCACCGTAGTACAATAGTAAGGCAAGAGGCCTAACGCCAAATCAAAGAGTATCTTGCAAAAGGATGGATCGAGCCAATTAACTTATCGTACGGTGCGTCGATCCATTTTGTAAACAAAAAGAATGGTAGTTTACGCATGTGTGTGGACTACCGGGTGTTGAACAAGCTGACGGTGGAAAATTGATTCCCCTTACAAGGGATTGAAGACCTGTTTGACCAACTCCAAGGGGCAAAATATTTCATCCTTGGATTTGTCTCAAGGGTACCATCCAATCCGCATCACGGAGAATGATGTGCCCAAAACCACGTTTCAAACGCACATGGGACACTATCAGTTCCGAGTGTTGTGTTTTGGGCTAACAAATGCCCCGACAACCTTCCAAGGAGAAATGAACCAAACATTTGCCAAACAGCTTGGTCAGTTTGTGTTGGTTTGCTCGGATGGCATCTTGGTTCTCTCCAAATCCATGAAAGTACACATAGAAAATCAGTGCAAAGTTCTTGTAATCCTTTGGGAACATAAGTTCCACACGAAAGTGAGCAAGTGCAAGTTTGCACAAGATGAGCTCGAATACCTTGGACACATCGACAACAAGGACGGTAACCATGCCAAACCACAAAAGGTCCAAGCCGTTATGGACTGGCCACGTCCAGAAAATGTTGAGCAGATTCGGTCTTTCCTTGGCCTTGCAAACTACTTTTGACGGTTTATGCAAGGATATTCGACCCTAGTAGCACCGCTAACCAAGCTCACGCAAAACAACGTGTGCTGGAAATGGACATCTTATTACAAGAACACTTTTTCTCAAAGTCAGAGAGCTTGTATCCACAGCATCTGTCCTAGCCCTTTGATACCCATTGCAACCGTGGGAGGTTCAATGTCACGTGTGGGTAGTAGGACTCAGAGTCGTCCTCATGCAAAATGGTCACCCAGTTGCGTATGAGAGCCAGATGCTCATTCTTGTAGAAACGCAGTACACGGCTGTGGATCAAGAGCTCCTTACGGTAGTATACGCTGTCAAAATGTAACGCTGCTACCATGAGGGTGTTGAAGGGGGTGTGACGATCGTGACCGACCATAACCCATTGGTGTTTTTCTATGCGCAACCAAAGCTGTCAAGACAACATGCAAGTTGGAGCGAATACCTCAGCTGATTCTCGTTCACATTGGAGTATTGGCGTTGACGCATCAATGTTGCCGACCCGCTAAGAAGACAGCCTGTGGACATTAAATCAACCACCGAGGCCGGAGGGTGTTTTATGGCCATTGCGACAGCATTCGTGCAAACACCAGAGCCCCTTACTCCTCTGCGGCAACCATCTCGAGAGATTATCCACTACAACAGTTTTGTCAACAGAATCCAGATGGGATGGTGTGTGGATTCTTGGTTTCAAGACTTTCAAATTTTAGACAAGAACCAATTGGTCCAAGCTGCAGGAATCTATTGGCATGGAAAACAATTTGTTCCAGACTCGGAAGACTTTCGAGCAAAGATTATCTCCCAGTTCCACGACCTGTCGGTTGCACATCATGTGGGACCTTGAAATACCAGACATGCACTCTCAAACTACTATTGGTTGCGGGGAGGTAGTGTCAATGTTTGTACGTATTGCATGACATGCAATCCATGTCTTTGAAATAAGGCTAGTAACAAGAACCCTGCTGGACCCCACCAACAGCTTCCCATTCCTAGGACTCCATTGGAGTGCGTCAGCATCGACTTCATCATTGTTCCTTTGGACACAACCCGTGGCCACACTGGAAATACTAGGCAGTAGGTTCGCGTTGCAGCGTTGTTGATGCGGCATGTAGGCTTCCACGATCGTTGCTTAGTCTGCTTCCCCCTCGGTCCGCTGCTCTATTGTCCAAGTCTGCATGCTCTAGATTTGTTACCCAAAAACGCGCGCCCCAATGTTAGCGCCAGAAAGCAGCTGAAAACTAAAAGTAACTCATTAGGAGTGAAGAATAAACAACAATGGGAGACCCCTCCAAGTTCTAGCTCCCCCCCGGCTCTGAATAGCTTGTTACTCAGGTAAGTAGCCAATCACACAATAGTCCTATACCTATTTTCTGGCAGGCAGGGTTTTCTCGATGAGCCCTGCCACACGGCCGACAGCCCAAATCCCGGGCGTCATCCGTTTTACCAGAAAAATGGACCACACCATAACACCGACGCTACAAACGCAGTCATGCGGTCGGAAACAGCTGGAAAATGGTAGCAAAGAGTTATGACTGCCCAAACCCAAGCAGTTCCCGCGATGGTCCATCGTACCAAACAGTGCCATGCAGCATGAAACATGGACCCCAGGCAGACCAGGACGCTACAAACACAATGGCATACTCGGATCCAGCGCTGCACGCATGCAGACAACCTCTGCGGTGGCACTGACCACCAGCGGCTTGACCGCCAAGGAGGCCCATTGATGGAGCTAAGCACGTTGACACGGGGAGGGGGCTCCACTAAACTACACGTAGGCCTCAACGTGCATCGGCTTCACCGAACGACACTCCAGTAGCGTCAAGTCTCGTCGTCAGTCATTTGCACGCCGATGTATACAAGTTGAGAGGACACGACAAAGCACAATGGGAGATGTCAAGAAACCAGCATGATGCAATGCTATTGGTTGTGGATCTTCTGACAAAGATGGCACACTTCATTGCTACAACCACTAATGTGAACGCAGAGGAGACCGCTGGTCTCTTCTTTGAGGGTGTTGTAAACTACCATGAGTTGTCGTTGTGCATTATCTCTGATTGAGATAAAATACTTGCTAGTAATTTATGGCAAAAGATGCACGAGTACCTTGATAGCAAGTTGCAAATGTCGACAATATTTCACCCTCAAACTGACGAACAAACGGAGCGCATAAACCGCACTCAGGAATAAGTTTTCGCATGTACATGGACCCTGCGATGAATGACAAGGCCGAATTCGAGCACCGATAGCGTACTCTACGGTTGCGGTTTGTTAGGGAATACCTCGTTCATTGGGCCAGGTGTGGACCTGAACATAAGTCATGGGAGTCCAAATATTGATTGCCTACAGGGGTGGGCAAAGAGTGTTGGAGCAAGCTAGCAACTTGCATAGATCGACGCGTGTCAAGGAGCACCACCTAAAAGCCAAAAAGTGAACAAAATTCCTGCAGGGTGGCATTCATGGGTTGCGACAATAAGAGGTTAGAGACACCCAACATGGATGTCGCGTGGATGCTCCAGCCTAAAGGGGGGGGGAGGCTAGCCGTACTGACCGACAAGCTGCAACTTATGTCAAAGTACCATGCATGATTGGAATTGTAGTTTTTCTGTCACAACGTTGATGACACACTAACCGACAATCCTGCTTGTTGTTCATGAACCGAGACGGTTCATAATGAATGGGGACGAATCTAGCGGGTGGACGGTTTGGCCCTCCCTTCTCGCAGAAGCAAGGAGTGGTTATGCACCACCCCTCGCGTCAACGAGGGGTGGCTGACGGCCAACACCTCCCTGGACGCCGGCCAGCTGGCTGCCGACTGGTTGGGCAGCTGGCGGCCGGCCAAGTGACCAGCCGGTCACAAGCCGGCCAGTCGCCAGCCGCCGATCACGGCCTCAGCCACGTGGCAGCTGAGGGGCTGTGAGGGCCTTGAGAGCAAGGCCTCGTAGCCTCTTGCACTCGCCCCCGCTGGCCCTCCTCGCAAGCGAACGACGAAGGACGGGGGGAGGGGCACAGGGACGAGAGACAATAGATCGTGGAGCCAAATCGTTGGCATGCCTCGCACTGGACGACTTCACGACAATGTCAAAAACGTAAATCAAAGTTCATTTGCGACAAACGTCGACTTAAAATAGCATAATTACTTGTGCGAATGCACAATTTTGAGGTAAAACCCCCCGGTTTTGGTTCCAAAATTAAGAGTAAAGGTTAAAAACAGAAGTGGACCTCCGGAGACTGAAGATTTTTGCGTCTCCCTACTGTGGTTCATTGATGAGGAGTGCCCCTCAGTCTTGCAAAGGCGGCAAACCCCTAACACGAACTGAGACCGCCATTCTGTAAACTCCGACGACGACTTCAGAGTAGGAGTGAGAAGTTTTGGCCTATTACATCAATGATGGTGAAAGGTTTCCAACCTATCCTTGGTGTATTGTGTGGGAATTTGAAAGTTGATTCATCATGGGCTATGGAGGTAGTGAAAAAACATTGTACTTTGTCATGAGGTTCCTTGCTCTTCGACATAACATTGTAGCATTGCCACGTTGTGAAGTATCTGGTCATATTCTATGTTGTTAGTACTTGGATATGCTTTCGACTGTATCCTCTATGTCCTTGTCCACTTGGATGGCTGGGGGGTATGTTTTAGTTTAGGAAATATTTATCATGGTATCTTTATGACTTTAGCTGGTTGATGTGGAAGATGGGGTGGATGGACATGTTTCAAGTAGGCAAGATGGGCAATGAAACGTATGCGTAAACATTGACTTGTAAAGGGACCCCGAAATTTAAGCTCTAGTTGAAGGCAGTCATGACTTTGTGATTTTATGCTCGTGTAGAAAAACAGGACACAATCACTGAATTTAAATGTGATGAGTTCTCGATGCAAATGAGCTGTCATTTTCATAGCAAAGGTATGATGTGTTTCATCTAAATTCTTATACCTTATCATTAGTATTTATCATTTTTGCTCAAGATGAGTACCACCACCGTTGTCTTCCGAAGATTACCACAATCCACCTTGAAAGATGTTATCACATCAACACAAATGGTACAAATTCGTGTATGAACTATGTTGTAGGCAGATCTAGGAACCAATCCACCGTACTCCTGCCTAAATTCTCTACACTTTTCGTGGAGGAATTAGTTTTTGGCTTTTTTTCCAACAATTGGGGACACGTTTTGAGCATGTCTTGAATTCCCTTTGTGACGAACTGCACTCATAGATTCGAAACGCTGAGATTGTCACAAACGGATGGGAAGCTTGGCCCACAGGGCCACAGCCGCGGTAGTTGAGGGTCTCCAACCCTCAACTCATCCCATCCGTCGCCCACAGGTCAATACTCACGTTCGAGCCACGTGACACACCTCGCACTACATTCCTCCCATATAGGAATGGGCCCGCCCACGGTGTCCACACTGGGTGTCGAACCCTGGCGCTCTGATGCCAAATGTAACAAACGGATGGGAAGCTTGGCCCACTGGGCCAAAACCGCGGTAGTTGAGGGTCTTCAACCCTCAACTCATCCCATTTGTCGCCCACAGGCCAGGACCCACGTTCGAGGCACGTGGCACACCTCGCATTATAGTGTTCGATCCCTCACTGGCACATAGCGAAGTTTGGCTGCTTGATTTTGGAGTGCCGAACGAACAGCGCAATCAACAATGGCCGCCGCGCGCCGGTTTAAGTTGCACCCGCTATTCTTGCCTTCGCGACTGCTGGTTCACCATTGTGCTAACGGCCATCAACGCCACGACTGCAAGCCGGCAGTTGCATCGAAATTTTCTACCCGTCTAAAATCGACGGGATTTGACCAGGCCCTTTTCCGGATTTGATCGATGTTAGGTAAATAAATTGTGGGCTGCTGCCAAACAGACCAGAACAGAAATTCGGACTGGTCTCGAATAAAAAACAATCATTTAATCTCTGAATTGCAATGGGAGCATGGTATTGTATTTTCTAAAGCTCCGCAACGGTCCAATCAGTCTGACAATAATTGATTTCCTATTAGAACCAACACATAGACATCCCAGCATGGTCAATTGTGATTGGGCAAGGAACTTTGTGCAATCAAATATTAATACTGATGAAGGAGAGGCCAACGGTTCTTCACTATCACGTTGTTTATTTGTCATTAACCAATGAACACTTGCATCTTACTGTTTTCATTTCTGGAAAACCAACAAACGGCGTATGGTGACATGGATTGCTAGAAAAACCCTACTCAACGTTCTAGTCAAGGTATTGCCTTGGTGCCGTCAGCTTGTCGCCACTTTTGCAACAGGATTCCTTGGTTTTTTATCTACTCCCTAGCTTCAGTTTGATCCAGGGTCTGACGTTACGATGAGTAGGTAATTGTGAAGAAATTCATCATGGAAGGTCCTTACAAAATCCTTAATAAGACAACTCAACTCCTCGCGTACAGCCAAGATTGTTGATGACAAGACCAATGGGTCTTGTGCTGCTACTTGGCTTTCCTTTCTAAGTACAAATCCTCAGGCTCCATATTGCACGTATGGCCATGTCTAGAGGTATTTGCCACTTCCTTCAAATATTCCTCTACTTCCGCATCAGATGGCTTCCCATAGCTGTCGATGCATCATGGGTCCCTTAATTGGTACCAAACATCACTTTGGGCTGTAAAAAATGATTGCTCCATTGGCATGTTGCATTCAACTTGCGGATTGTAGCGTTGCAAGAAACATAAGTTGAAAGTGATGTTTTGGCCACTTTCTTTGCATGTTCCGGATCACGACATGATGGAAGGGAGCTCAACACCTTGTAGGCAACTTGGTTTGTGAAGCTCTAATGTGGAAGTTAAATGGCTTTTCCTTCAAACATCCCCATATCATTCTTAAACTCCATTCATTGAGCTATTTATTTGCAAAGAACACCGTTAAAAAATCTTCATCCAGTGACTCCATTGCTATCTTGCAACAAATGCAATCCCTCGAGTTCACTCTGCAACATTGCTTCTTATTCATTCTTATTCACCAGCCTCGTCAAACTCTGCAATCTCAAGTATCATCCCCTCTGGCATTGTCACATACTAAAATGAGTGATAATTCAGTGCAATTGTTACGATGGTTAATTCAACCATCGTAACAATGTTGACGTCTACACCTGCCCTTACTACTCTCTAGGTCCTCTAACATGTTTCTATTGGTTTGTCCCTTCTTCCATTTGCTTTTCATCAGCAGCAATATTTGAAGATGTGACAAGGCCTTCCACAATTCTCATACAACTGTCAACTGTCACTTGTGTACACTATGGTCAACAAGTTCATCCTTGAGCTGTCTCACCGTCTTTGCGTAGTCAAATCAGATAAGTTGCAAAGCCTCGCCTCCCAAACAATACCCTCCAATTCCCCACGTTGTATTGAGTTCACCGGCGAGAGGCTTTTCGCTTGGTGGACTAGTCTCTTGAACGGAGGTCTCCACCGTACGTTGTGGAAGGGGTTACCGCTATTACCGTCACATCCCCTTCTTCCTTCCCTACCGCCCCCTCGCCCTCTTCCTCATCTATCTCCACTTTATCATCAACCTCTACAGCTCTCACCTCCCAAGGCCGTGGATGTGGACGCTGTCGTGGACACGGCAAGGAGAATGTCAACTCCAATTCAACTTTTTGTATTCCTGGAGAGGTGGTGTGCTTGAAATGTGGATCCTCCAAGCATTCCTCTCACAAGTGCAGTGTGACCCTGAGGTCTTGTGCCTTGTATGCGCCATGCGTGCTCAGTGGACTTTCACCAACTGCTCTTGCCTCTGCTACTAGCTCTAGCTCCAATGCCTCCTTTGAATCTGTCAGTTCCTCCTCTGCGTAGGCTTGCTCCACCACTCGACTTCCCAAAGCTCCTCCATCTGCCCGTATCCTTGGGGATGACCGTCACCCTATGGAGTGCTTGTCTATGCTGGACCACCTTACCGACCTACACCCCCCCCTCTGTTGGGGATGTCTACTCCATCGTGTGCACCATCTATTGGAGACAAGCGCTAGCATTGGAGTACTCTCTCCTCCAACACCTTCACCTTGATCATGGAGGTGAGAGTGTATCTTTTTTGGCCATAGGTCTTGTCTGTCATGATGACACTGTCCTTCAAGGGGACTCACGTGTCATGTCCTTGGGGTTTTATTCGTATCTTTCTCAAGGGTAAATCATTGTTGGCCTCTCGTTCTCCCTTGTTTTCTAACTTGGATTTTAGCGTCTCCATCTCCTGTTGGCATTGCGGCAACCTATGTGCCCTTCTGCATGTTTTTGTCTGCGATGGCTTCTGGGTCCTTGACTATGGAGCCACCCACCAAATGATGCCTATCCGTTCCTCCTTGGTTTTGTTGGGTCCAGTTGGCCTTGTTTGCTTTGTGTGCACTGATTCTAGCCAAATAATTCCAGTCCATGACGTTGGCATTGTACTTTTCATTGGCCTAAGTGGTGCATAGTTCTTTCCCCACATTTTTTACATGCCTTCCTTGGAACTTAACTTGGAGTCAATCGCCTCACTCCATGACTAGTGCATGGATTTTTTTGTCAGCCAAGGTATTGGCACTGCTTGTCTTTGTTCCTTTGATCGCGTTGTCTTGCGCGAGGTTGAGTGTGACAAGGTATATTGTATGCCTCTTCTTGCTCCCTATGCTTTGACTACTGGCTCCTCTCTTTCCCATGTCACACCCTCTCTCTCCCGTGCTGATGTTTAGCTCTTGCATCGCTGTCTCGTTGTGCATTACCAGCATGCTCCGGCTTCAACCCACTACAAGCTTTTCTCCATCCAGTTTCCCTTCCCCTTAGCCATCCAACTGTATTGACTGTGCCCATTGTGAGATGCATGGCTCTCCCTTTGCTTCCTCTAAATCTTTATCCTCTCACCCCTTGAATTTCTTCGCGTTGCTGTCATGGCTCTCTTTCTCCATGAGTTCCTTGGCAGCATTTGATAGTATGTTCTTTGCTTTTCTGATGACTTCTCATAGTTTTGCTGTATCTTTGCTCTCTTCTAGAAGAGTGATACATTTGCCGTTGGTGAGTCATGGCTGGAGTTAGCTGAATTCTCACGACAACGCTTGCTACGTGTCTTTCGTAGAAGTTACGACAATGAGTTTCTAGGTCCCGCCGCTCGGTTCCTTGTGTCACAAGAGCTGTGTTTGAAAATCTTCATTCCTCCCCCCTAGTAGAACGGGGCTCTCGACGTTGGAACCAGACCCTTGACGATGGCTTCCATATCCATTTTTTATGGTCTCTCCGCTTTGTTTGCCTTTGAGGCCATGATTTCACACGACATTGGCTTTGAACTGTGTTATGCTAGGTACTGTCTTGCACACCGTCACCCCTTTTGAGTGCTACTATGACTCTCGTGCCGACCTCCACGTGGCTTGTGTCTAGGGTAGCTTTGCCTCTGTTTGGCTTCTAGAGGACCTTCGCAATGAGAAGCTTTCGCCGCATGGACGCCTCTGTCCCTTTTTGGGTGTCTCTACCCAATCATAGGCCTGGCGCTTCAAGGAACAAGAGTGCCAACGCATTTTTGAGGCACACAATGCCATGCCTTTTCAAGTCGGTATTCCTCCATGACCGCATTCGTCACTCGTTCACTATCGCCCTGTTACCGCTCTCTTGTTTGCAGGGGAAAGTTAGCCATATGGTCCATATTGTCCCTACAATCCCTTCTCCTATCCTTCCCCACGTGCCTTTACCCTCAGAGCATTCCGAGGTGCCCGACACTGTGCTTGTACCATATTGTGGGTCCCTCCATGTCCATGCCGTCTAGCTCGTTTTGAGCTGTGGCATCTCCTACTGCATCCTCACCGGTCCCATAAAAGTTAGTGTCGCCTGCACACTTCATCGCAACACCATTAAGACTGCTCACTCATGTCATGCTCATCCAATATGCCCTTGATCAGCCTTTGTGCGATAATCCCCTCCCCCCCGTTCTTGCATCCATTCAACCCTTTGTTCATGACAGTCATCTCTACCCATTCCTCTAGTGCCGCAGCGTTCTCCGCCCGCCCTCCTCAGTCACGACTAAAGTATTCTCCTACGTTGCCGACAGGCATGTACGCCTTGGCCTTGGCCATAGAAGTGGTCCACCACAGCTATATCCTTGGGTATGCATTGATCACGTCGGAGCACAAGCACGCCATCAAAGCCGCCATCAAAGCCGCCATCGACATCATCGCAGAGTGCCACACAATTGTTGTTGCAACGTCCTCGACATCTGACTCGACCATTATGTGGTAGGGACGTGTAGCACCCAGCTCACAACAGTCGGAGGCTTCCATGCGGGACGAGCTAAAGGCCTGTTACGACAATGCCATTTACAAGCTTGTCGATCTTCTGCCAGGACGCAAGTCGAGCGATGGACAATGGGTTTTTCTTCCGGGGTACAAGGCCAACGGTGAGGTGAACAAGTACATGGCATGTCTCACTTCCTAAGGGTTTTCTCAAGTCCCCGGCATCCACTTTGACTAGACATTTACCCTCGTCCGATATTACACCAGAGCTTAAGCTATCGTGTGTCTCCCAACACACCATGATTAAGAGCTGGTGCTTATGGATGTGAAAAACACGTTCTTAGATGTACGGTTGGATGAGGAAGTCTACATAGTGCAGCCCCCAGGGCTCTGTGATGCCATTGATAGAGTATTTGGACTACGAAAGGCTCTTTATGGCTTCAAAGAGTCCCCATGGTAATGTAATCCGGAGATCACCTCCACTTTGGAGAAGGGGGGATACCGACGTAACACGGTGGATCCTTTTCTTATTGTCACTCCACGGTCAGCACACTTTGTCGCCATCCTTGTTTATGTCAATGACTTCACGATGATGTCACCGAGTAGAGTAGCGGTGTCCTTGGTGAAGTCGTTGCTGTAGTTTGTGTACAAGATGAAAGACCTGGGACCAGTCCATGTCTTTCTTGGCACAAAACTTGAGCGTGATCGTGCTCACCGCGTCCTCCGTGTTCACCATAATGTGTGCGTCAGGAGTCTGGGAGAGCTCTTTGCCCCTCTCCTTGAGTCTATGCCAACTAGATCAACACCGACGACACCCGCCAGGTAGATGTTGTTGAAACTGCTGGACGTGATAGATTACGTAAGCGTCGTAGGGTCCATGGTGTACCTGGCCACCACCACGAGAGCAAATATTTGCTTTGCTGTAAATCTCCTCATTGAGTTCTCATAGTGTCCAAGGGCATATCATATGGAGGCCGCGTTGCGTGTCATCACGTGTGCGCTCTCTACTACCGCCATTGGTCTCTCTTATTGTGGTCAGCCTTCGGTATTGGTGATGGGTGTAGTGACAGTAAGTGGGCTCATTACAATGATGCCCACAGTTGCTCTGGCTATGTATTTATGTTTGGTAGACCAAGTAGCGTGGTAGTGCCACGCCGACCGGTTCAAGGAGCTACGTGGCTTGAGCGGGGTCACTTGGGAATATGGGAGGTGAGACAGGATGGCTGGAGGATCGGAGACCCTCAAGCACCGCGGTTTTGGCCTAGTCGGCTAAGAATTCCATCGTATCCATTAAATTGGAATTAGAGTTCCCGGGCTCGAATCCCACGTCGGAATATGGAGAGATGTCGAGGTGGCTCTCGCTCCTAGTGGGGGGAGTGTAGTGTGGCAGTGCCACGCCGACTGGTCGAAGGAGCCACGTGGCTCGAGCGGGGTCACCTAGGACTGTGGGCGGTGAGACGGGATGGCTCGAGGGTATGAGACCCTCAAGCACCGTGGTTTTGGCCTAGTCAGCCAAGTATTCTGTCGAGTCCGTTACAACTAACAATTTCATGGAAAAATGGCAAGCAAGGTGATGTAGCACACACCCACAATGAAGCATAGTATGTTGCACCCCGCACAGGCACCTTTAAGAGCATCTGGCTATGTTGATTGTTACAACAGCAGCTTGTCTCCACATGATGTAACATTTTGCGCTGTGTGAGCGCGTGGCTGTAGGCAATGTCCGGATTGTGTGGGTTTACACCCAATAGCAACAAGTTGACTTCCTTGCAAACGCACTTAGCAGCAATGTCTTCAAGTCCTTTCAGCTGTTGGACTATTGTGCACACGTGATGCTCCTCGCTGAGTTGTGGCGATGTTTGTGTCAAGTCCTTTGTTGTGTCACTTCCCGTGATGTCCGGATGTGTGCATGTCGGCCATGGGTCATGGGGGAGTGTTGGTTATGTGTTAAGACCACACAGTGACCCCTGGCCTTATTGGACATCCTCCTCACCGATGCATGTAACTGACCAAGAGACAAAAATCCGCACTGGTCGCTTTGTCATGGTGACGTGGCTAAATGACAGCTCGGAGAAAACGATTGAGAGAGCTTTACTAGTTTTTTTTAGCTCCCATGCCACGTGCTTGCTGTGAGTTCAGAGGGGTGCTTGCACACACCACATTTCCGACGGTATCTCTGTTGGTGACGTACTTGTCTGGTTTCCAAAACTGGTGTTTGGGTGGTTTGAATCCACCACACGAGTGCAAGCAAGCTAGAGCGAGCTCACCTCCTGCTCGCTTTCTCTCCTTGTTGTTAGTACTGCTTTTCTTTGCTATTTGTTGCTACTCGCCTCCCTTGGCTGATTGATCTAGAAACCCTAATCTATGGTGTCTTGTTGTTTTTGGCTCTCCCTATGTGTGTTCACTGTCCCCCCCCCCTCTCTCTCTCTCTCTCTCTCTCTCTCTCTCTCCCTCTCTCTCTC
>SZWC01017049.1:0-14255 GCA_023375785.1 Penium margaritaceum
GCTCGAGCGTCGCAGCAGCCATCTTCTCCGCAGCTTCGGCGACGGGGGTGTCAGCCATGGCTCAGTTTGACTTGGCCGTGCAGTGACCTTAAAATTTCTCGGTTTTCTCGGCACACCTACTTCATTCAAGGAAACAAACTTGACTGGTGCTGCAGGCGGTGAGAGAACAGTGGGATGGCCGGGAGAGGCCTGAATGTCGGCTTTGAGGTTTTGCGGCAATGGGACGAAACATCACACCGTCAGGCAGGGTCGGTGGAAAAAATACAACAGTAGCGCAGTCGTCTCAGTAGCATTCAACAAAGGCTGTGTTTCCATGGATAATATGATCGGGCCCTGGTGACTTTAAACCTTGGCTGAAAATTCGTTTTAATTCATCGGAAGGCCACGAACTAATCGCGTGTACACGATCATGTTCCCACGGTGATCGGATGCTTGATCGCCTGGTCATGTGCGATGCCTTGACCGTTGCAAATTGTTTTCGCCGGGCGAGAGAGAACGAACGTCGCAAGTAGACGAAAAAAAACAGTTGTTATCTGCACGAATAGCGGGAGATTCAAACGGGGTCCTCGCATTTACCGCGTGGAGTGACTCCAGGTACGTCGCGTCGATCACGCCCCATCAAGCTCGGAGCTTGATCGCCCGTGATCGAGTTGGTGTGCAGACGCGGGAATTGCGGAAATTCTTTTTTTTCCACTCCTCATGCATCCTTCTGCGGATGCATCCTCCTCTGGTGCCAGCACGCTGATTGGACGTCAAGTCCTCGCGTCCAATCATGGAAATCATTGTTTTTTTCCACTCACCATGCATCCTTCTGCGGATGCATCATAGACGTCGGTCCATCGGCCAGGGGCTGGTGGTCAACAACCGATCGATCATGGCTGCGTTTCCACACATCGTGATCGACCGGACTAGAGTGCGAATGGTGCGTGCACGCCAGTTCCGGCCGCCTATCTCGTTTACAACGGTTGCGCCTAATGTTTTGCGCGCTCACTTACGGTCGATCACGCACTTTTTACAAAAGCGAGGTGTGGCCGATCACGTGATCTATGGAAACACACTCAAAGTCACGCTTATACCCTTGCACTGAACGAAACGTGGAACTTAGCTGGTTCATGTTACGTACCGAGTCCCTAATTTATCGAAGTAAGTATTTCTGTCATGACACAAATGACCCACCGCGCATCGAGACGTCCATTTTCACTCCGACGGTTGAGAGTGGTTGCCCTCCATCAAACCTTCTCGCTGTTTCTGACAACTCTGACCACTTTCGAGATTCGAGGAAAGAAGTGTCACGACATTTTTGGTGGACATCTCAACACATCAAGAAATATTGAGATTTATAATGATGCATGTCGCATCTTTGCCATTGGTTTTTCAAAGACCCAAGATTCCTCAGCAGAGCTTCTCAATCCGACCACTCACGACGCGAATCCGCACGCGTCGCTTGACAACCAACTCAACGACCCCGACTATGCCTCATTAGTAACCAAACACTTCTATATACATGTTCGACCATTTCGACACTTTCCATCGAAGCCTCTAATTGTAAATTGCTCAAGTGTCCCAAATCATCAATCGTGTTTTGCCTCGCAACTTCTACCTGTTCACCGTCCACGCTCCGTTCGGGATAAGACTTGGTATCAGAGCGTAGCGGTGCTAGAGAGGCATTCGACTACTTTACCCATCTGGAAGAATACCTCGCACAAGCCATCAACGCATCTCGTACATCAAGACTTCGCAAACCTCACGACTACGACGTGAAGCGAGCGAATGTATTCGACGACTATGAGCGGGTCTTAGGCGACGACTTCAGCGATGGAGGAGTAGAACGTGCCTATGCATACAAGTCCTGAAGCGAAGCGAAGGCTAGCGTGGCAGGCTATGCGGTAGCTGGATCAACCCCCACGATTCCGACGACCAACCCGGTCACAGATCTAATGGCGACAAACCAGCAAACCCCACCAACGGCCTCGACGTGCACAGCGGAAACGACAAGTGGCACTGAATGATAGCCGCGAATCATCGAAGAACTGGCAAACCGTATGTCTGCGCTTAAGGGGATCAACAACCATCTACTCCAACAGCTCAACATCCCAATGGAGGCTCTTCGCAACGCAAGCGCACGGGAAGCGGTGCTTGTCGAGAGAAATACCCAACTCTCTAGCAAACCCAAAAATTTTCCGGCCCCACCACAACTGTTCAATCCTACAAATTCCAAAGGACGAACGCTTCGGATGTGCCTGACGATTTTGGAGGTGTACTTCAACACTGCTCCGGTCAACGACGAGCAAAAGAAGGTTGACCTCGCGGCCGCGCTTTTGCATGGCACGACACTAAGTTGGTGGTGTGATCTAGAGGCCATCCAACGGCAGCAAGAGACCCTAGATGTGGTAGGGCCTCATCGACGACCAACGACGCCCGTCTCAAATCACTGACTGCGGGCGTTCTACCCTTGGTGCAGATCAACCCGCAATGGTAAGACACGTTGACGCCATCAACCGGTTGGAATGAATTCTCTCGCGCAATACTTGCACACTTTGGACGACTGAACAAGAAGTCCAACGCTCGGTAAAAACTCCACCGTCTTCGTCAGCAGTCCAACGTGGTAGAGTACATGTTGAGATTCTATGAGATTGTTATTGGTGCAAAAAACGCCCCCGACGAGCTCCATTATCATAACAACGCCCTCAAACAAGACATTCAGCGAGCGATCGCCATTTTTGGCATCCAAAATGACTTACCACGGATGATCGCAGCAACTAAAAGGATCGACCTTGCCGACTACAACAATCGGTTATAGGAATCCTACGGCTGGTGACCTTCCAACCACAAGTATCGTGGGAACAGAAAAATTCAGTCGGGGGACTCCGCGACTCCGATGGAAGTGGACGCCGTCCACCGGAGAGACACGTGCATTTGCTACTACTACGGAAAAGTTGGACATTTTGCTCGCAACTGTCAAAGCAGAGAGCAGGCCAAAAAGGGGAGGAAGTTGCAGAAAATTGAGTCGGGAAACGGCAAAGTACAAGAGTGACAGGTGCGACTCTCGTCCGTGAGGAGCGATTTGTTCCAAATGATCATCCATCTGAATGGCGAACGACGCCGCAAAGGGTTTCTGAGATCACAAAATTCGACGAGGGGTGCGAGGACGACCAACTGGCGATACTACTAAAAGTGCACCTCGGAGGTTGCAAGAGTCGCAGAAGGACACTATTGGTTGGGGGAGTTTGTCAGAGTTTTGTAAGCAATGACATTGTTCCCAAACTGGGTTTGCAGACCGAACCTTGAGTGTTTGAAGGAAAAACCGTCGACGGAAGATTGCAAATACAAGAACCTCTACAACTTCACGTGGGAGACTTACGGGATGTACCCTACTGATTCTTGATTTCGATATCAATGTTTTGGGTTGTCACCGGTTTTCGTCGATTTTTTTTTTGATCGAATTCATAGGATACGCAAAATAATTTGCAAAGGGTTTTGTCGATTTTAAGGGTCTATGCTCAACTTTTGCATTCCTGGGTGTGTGGCAATGTCCTATTCTGTTTGGGGTTACTTTTGTGTTCACCGACGTTGTTATGTGTGAGAAAATCCATTCGACGACAAGTCACTTTCGTGCAACAATTCAAACACTCGACAATTCAAACACTCCAACATGGAAAGACGTGGTTTGAATTTGAAGTTCGAAGACATGGTAAAGACATCATACATGTCACACCACTTCATCCTCCTCCTCCATGGGCTCATCGTGGAACAAAAGCTGACCCGCATACGGAGCGGCCTCGTTCTGGAATGTAGGATCAAACACACGGGTGAAGTTCGCACGAGCCCATGCGTTCTTCACCATGGGCTCCTCATCACGAATGTACTGCCATGCATCGTAAAACCATGCACATGCTAGTTCTTTGACTTCCTTCATGCCGATGTTCATGCTGGCTCCTTCACGGCTACGCTCGGCACCCCACACAGAGAACATTTCCTCCATTTTGTTCTTTAGCGGGCGGATGATGCCGACATCCGCGGGTTGCGCTTTGCCTGTGCATCCTGCAGGGATATACACGGTATGCATGTACCGGAAGTTGTCCTTCAGCCTTCAGAGCTGGAAGGACGCGCTGCAGTGCGGACGCCAGGCGTCGAGGACAAGGAGGAGGGACTCTTCGCCCTCGCGGACACCAAGTGCTGCGCAAGTCCGCTTGTACTACGGGACAACAATGGATCGCACCCACTCTTTTGTAGTTTCGAAGTTCGCCCAATGGGAGGGCGTACACGTCAGGTTCCAGCCAGCCTTGGTCACCTTTACAGCGTGCTCGCCACGTAGGATCGAGCGCGCAGTTTTTCCGCCGAAGATCAACTGCATGGGGAGCAGGCCTCTGGTCATTTTGGAGGCCACGAGGGCTGTTATCGCCCTCTTGTCCTCGAGTCCCATGATGGAAATGTCCTTGCTGCCACGTGGTGCGTACGTGTGGCCGGCAGTCGGCAGCAGTTGAATGGACGTGTGGTCACCGTTGATGACGAGGAAGGGTTTGATGCGATATAGTGTCGCCATGCAAGCTGCACGTCGATGAAACGTCAAAATCTTCTCTTCAAAGTCTTCCGGCAGCTTCTGGGCAGCAGTCGTTCCGCTCCTCCATGACCAGCCCATCACTGTGCGGACAAATTTTCGCACCCATGAACGGGCAAACGCGTGTTTGCCCAGAATTTCCAACTGATCTGGAGCGTGCCTTGCCATCACCCCCTGGATCTCACGGCGGATGACCTTCGAGTTCAGAGCGTGCCCAGCCTTCCGAGCCTCCTCGAGCGTCAATTGGATTGCATCGACGATCGATGGGTGCTCGGCAAGCCAAGCAAGCTTCCCTCGGCAGCCATGCTTCCGCTTCTTCTCGCTGATTGGTGCAGAGGGCGCAGATGCAATTGCAGCCAGAACAGCCCCCTCGTACTGCCTCTTCAAAATCTTGGTCCCATCCACAAACCATCCAAAAACAGTGCTCGGAGCAATTCTATCAAAAACACAAAATCCATCTGGGGTCCTGTACGTACGTCTGAGATGCATGACTGTGGAATACGCCGACGGTTAAGATTTGTACACTCGAAAGATGGTCTGAAAGTGACCGCTACCAAACCAGTCACAATATTTGCCCCGTTTCTTCGAAGTAGCGGAGCTCCCGCTCGACGCAGCGGATGTTGTCGTCGTGCCCTCTGACATGTAGAGGGCGTTACATTTGGTGTCGGTGCTGTCATCGCTTGATTGCTCCTCAGATGACGACGACGAGTAACCGCTGTCCTCGTCAGACGTGTCTAGTGTGGTCGTACGGACGGCAGACGGGGCTGCCGTTGTCATTGGCTGACAGCGTCGAGAAGCACTTCGGTCGGACCGACGGAGGGAAGATAGCAGGTCCGGAGTACGCTCGGCCGGGTGCTCGTCGGAGCGACGACCGGGTTCGCCAGCCAAAGGCGTCTTCCCCTTCTCCTCGCTTGAAGAACGGTGACGAGGGGTGTGCTCGCCAGCCAGAGGTGGAGATGCACGCATGGCCTCCGAGGGAAGGGCGGCCGAGGAGGAAGAAGCACCAGGAGCGTAGTTTTTGAAGACGTGAGGAGGAGCATCGTGCACGGAAGAGGTCGTGGTTCGAGGCATCAGGGTGCGTTGAGTACAGTTCGCCATGCATGCTGCCAGCGACACAGCAGGGGGCAACGTAAACGGGCTGTCCGTTGCGGCAGCCTTTTCCTTGTCGTCCACGTAGGTGCCGACGTAGGCAGGTGAAGGACGGGCGTCGATGGAGTCATCGACGGTCAGCGCAAGAACTTTGCGCGGACGACCCACAGGTCGCTTGGGTGGAGCTGGACGTGGCGGAGGGCCCTGACACGTTTCACGGTGTAGGCGGCGAGCGCGTTCCTCCGGCGAAACCACCTTCAAGAAGCAGTCCATGAGTGTAGACTGTGAGTAGGAGAACGTTGGTAGGTTGTTAGTGCTGTTGGGGCTGGTAGTGAATGAATCCCACACCTACAAACGCCTCTCATTAAATGTCAGGCTCACTCGTGTGGACAGCGCACTGAGCAGCCGCTACACTCCTGTGCGCAGTCGACACGAGAGCAGCGGCAACAGCAGCAATGTTGCTGACTGTTGTAGGCGCCAAAATTGAATGACTAAGACCGTTAGTACCGAGTATTTCGCGCGTGCGCGCGCTGGAACCGACCGTTGCCGATAGCACGATCGTCGAATTAAGAATCACGTAATTGTTGAGCTCGACCACTCGCCGAATTTAAGAGACCATGGCCCCTGTTTTCATCGATTTCAAAGAAAACAGGAATTAATTTGAACCCGGCAATTTTTAATCAGAATTAAGGATCTTTAAACTAACGTCAACAAAAAAATCGAAGTAAAAAATCACTACGGTAACGATGTGGAGGTCATGCCCAATGAGTGACCACAAAATAATTCTTGGACGAGATTTCCTGTATCGGCGCAATCTGCAGGTTGATTCGAACGACGACGACGCAATCTACGTGGAAGTCAACAGTGCCAAGCAACAACTTGTGCACATGGGGCAAGAGATGATAGCGGAATCAGTAGAGGAAGCCATAGCTACGAAGAATTAAGAGCCTGTACAACCGATACCATTCAATGTGGCAAAGTACTGCATAAAACGAGGAGTTTGCACGTGACTTGTATAGCTCGAGCCCATGGAAGAAATGGAAGTGGCAGGAGCTGACTCATCGGCCTCATCGACCTCATTGGCCACATTGGCATCGACCAAGTTCGCTATGGTACGGGAAGAGCTGACATTGCTCATCCAAGAGTTTGCGGATGTCTTCCCCGACGAACTCACAGAAACCCTACCACCTCAATGTGACATTGACCATCCCATCGAACTAAAACCTGGCTGCTAACCCACAATTTGAGGGGCCTATCGGATGAAGGATCACAAGTTTACAGAGCTAAAAAAGCAGCTCGACAATGTACTCGGTTAATGGTTCATCCGCCCATCCAAGTCACCATACGTCACACCAGTGTTGTTTGCAACAAAAAAAAAACTGGCGAAATGCGGATGTGTATGGATTATCGGGCATTGAACGACACTACCATCAAGAACCATTACCCTCTTCCCTGAGCTGACAAACTTTTCGACCAACTCCGAGGAGCTCGTATCTCCACCAAAATCAATGTGCACAATGGTTATCACCAGATCCGCTTGGCTGATGCCGACATCGAGAAGACAGCGTTCCGCCCACGCTATGGGCGTTTCGAGTTCATGGTCATACCGTTTGGACTTCTGAATGTCCCGGTAACGTTCATAGTTGTAATGAGCAATATTTTGTGCCCATACCTCGATGATTGTGTCGTTGTGTACCTTGACAAAACTCTGGTGTACAGCCGCACCCTGGAGGAGCATGATAGACATCTCTGGAAAGTTCTCAAAGTTTTACAAAGAGTGAATTTTGTCGGAAAACTCTCGAAGTGCGAATCCAGTCACCGTTTGATCGAGTTTTCGGGTCACATTATCAACGGCAGACAGATGACCATGAATTTGTAAAAAGTGGCAACAGTTGCTTATTGGCCGACACTGACTTACGTCTGAGATGCTCAAGTTCTCTCGGTTTGTGCAATTACTTTTGGCATTTCGTATGGGTTTACGCTAGAGTGTCACCCTCTTTTTCCATTCTCACTCAAAAAGAAAATGAGTGGCGATGGGGAGTAGAGAACAAGAGGCATTCACTACTTTGCGCTACGCTCTGACCTTGGCGCCAACCCTCCAAAAAGCTAATCTGACGGTCGAGTACGTCAAGGCCACGGACGCCTCAGATCGAGCCATCGGCGCAGTCCTCTTATAAGATCATGGCAACGACGAGCAACTGGTCGCATACATGTTGCAAAACCTATGAGGAACGGAACTTGTATACGTCGTACATGAGAAGGAGATGCTGGCGGTTGTCCGTGCATTTAAGACATGGCGGTGCTATCTTGAATGCAGCCGATGCATCGTATGCACCGATCACCACGTGCTAAAACATATGAACACGTAGCCAAACCTCAGTTGACTTCACACCCGATGGATGGAGCTCCTTGAATCTGGGTTCGACTACGATATCAAGTAGTGGTCGAGCAAAACCAACCCAGCAGATGCGCTCTGCTGCCGACCAGGTCTGATGGCTGAGACAGCAACGCTACAGATGTAGCAAGATCTATATCTTGAGTTTTTGTTCACACGAGGCTACGACCCACATGGCACATATGACAAGTCTATGTTCTAGTAGGGCGCACCCTATTGGCGACGACAATTCATTCGCTAGAAGGTCACTCCCCGAAACCATAAACTCCGTTGCATGCTGCTGGAGGAGTGCCACGACACAGGCCTTGGCGAACATTTTGAAGAAGACAAGATGCTGAGAAATATGGCAAAACACTATTGGTGGGACAAAATGCAATATGATGTGGCCACCTTCTGAAAATCGTGCGACACGTGTCAGCAAAAGAACTCTCATCACACGAGGCCACTTAGACTTTTTCAACCGCTCCCCATTATGCCGGAGCCATAGACCGACATCTCCACGGACTTTGTCATGAAATCACCAGTCAAACCGGAGTGATATGATGCAATCCTCATGGTCGTCGAGAGGTATTCCAAAATGTCTCACTTTACTCTGACAATGACCACCATCAGTGCTAAAGGAACATCACGGCAGTTTCTGAAAAATTTCATTTGGCTACATGAAGTTTGGAGAACCATGACAAGCGACAGGGACGGTCGATTCACCAGCCGTTTCTGGCATGAACCAATAACTTGCTACGGAAGCCGAATCCAGGTTTCAACAGTGTTCCACCGTCAAACTAACAGCCAACCCGTGCGAACCAATCAAACGCTTGAACAACTTCTCCAAACACTTTGCAAACCTGACGGGATGGATTGGGCACAGAAACTACCGACATCCAAAATTGCATTTAATTCAACGATCTTCATTGCAGTAGGAAAAACTCTGTTCGAAGTGGTGTATGGCAATCTTCCTGCCCCACCAGCTGGAATACACAGTCAAAGCAACATTCTCGTGGTTAATGTCCAACACTGTGACTTCTCCACTGTTTCTGAAGGAACACGATAGTTCCTTCGTCATCGCCGCTTGCGTCTTTCACTCGCAAAGACGCAAGCGGCGATGAAATGAGCAGCTCACCGACATCGAAACGACAATATGTTCATTACAGGGGACAAGGTTCTCCTCAACTAGTCAGATATCAAACTTCGTGGAGCGGACTGTTCGAAGCTCAAACGCCAATGGTTGGGACCATTTGTGATCGCTCGCATGCAAACTCCTATGGTTGTGTGACTCAAACTCCACGACACTATGCAAATTCATCCACTGTTCCATATCAACAGACTCAAGCACTACCGAGACCCAAAGAGAACTTCCCCGGTAGGGATGTCCCTCCCCCTCCACCTGTGCAAGTAGACGAAAACACATTGTACGTCATCGAGGAAATCCTCGACCATTGACGACGTGATAGAACGATAGTATATCTTGTCAAATAGCACGGCTCCAGTACCGTGCATAACAGTTGGGAACCTTATGACATCCTCTGAGACATCAATCATTTGATCGGTAAATACTACCGCTGTCACCGGGCCACATTTGGATGCACGCGGGGACGAGGCGACTAAAAGGGGGAAGTATTGCGTACCACACGTACACGAGTTCCTAATGTTTCCTAGTGCGCTTTTGTGTCATTACACAAATCGCCCAGCAGGCATCAAGACCTCAATTTTCACTCCGACGGTTGTGGGCTATTCAATCGACTTCCCTTGTCCTTTGTCAAACCTTCTCGTAAATTCTGACAACTTTGACCACTTTTGAGATTCGGTGACAGAAGTGTCACGACCTTTTGACCGACTTTTGGACACATAAGGAAACATGGAGATTTATGAAGATGCATCTTACATCTTCGTCGTCAATCTTTGAAGCTTCCCGATTCCTTGGTGGAGCTTCTCGATCCGACCGATGACTCCGCACGCGTCGCTCGACAATCAACTCAAGGACCCGGACAATGCCTCATTTGTAACTCGACACTTGAATATATATGTTTGATCATTTCGACAGTTTTTATCGAAGTACACTTACCGCTGATTGAAAAGTGTCCAAAATTCTCAATCATGTTTTGCCTCGCAAGTTCTACCTGTTCACCATCTACGCTCTGTTCGGCATAACAACTTACACGGATTATGTTATGCCAAACGGAGCGTAGATGATGAACAGGTAGAAGTTGAGAGGAAGAACACGATCTGAGAATTTGGGACACTTGAGCAATTTACAATTAGCGGTAAGTGTACATTGATGACAGGTGTCGAAACGATTAAACACATATACACAAGCGCCGAGTTAGAAATGAGACATAGTCAGGGTCGTTGAGTCGATTTTTGATCGACGCGTGTGGAGCTATTTTGTGAGTGCTTGAATTGAGATGCTCTGCTGAGGAATCAGGGGGCTTCAGAGATTGATGGCGAAGATGCAGTCAGTTGGATGCGTAACCAGGTAGAAGTGAAGAAATGCATAAAGAGAATTTCATCGTCCTTGTGGGCAGAGGGGAAGGACTCTAAGGCAGGCAAGGTGCCGAAGTTGAGTTATGTGCAATTGAAGTATTTTCAACACAAAGGGGATCAAGTGTACCTTGTATGGGTGTGGTAGAAGGAAGTAGTTAAAGAAGTGGAAGTGTTGGCAGCAGAAGCAAAGCAACAAGAGGGAGAGCAACAGAAAGCACCAGCAACGGAGCTGTTGGAAGGCAATAAGGGAGTGTTGGACAGCTATGGTGACGTGTTTCCTACTGAGCTATCAAAGGATTTACCACCGAAGTAGGAAATTGACCACAAGATTGAGCTATTTCTAGGAACAACTCCAACAGTGTGTGCTGCTTATCGCATGAGTGATAATGAGTGGGGTGAGCAGAAGGAGTCGGAGTTGACGGAGCAGGGGTTCATCAGGCTGCCGGTGTCACCCTACATTGCAATGATTCTATTTGTAAAGAAGATGACACGGGAGCTGCAGATGTGCGTGGACTATCGCACACTAAGAAATGCAATGATGAAAAATGGGTACCCGCTACCAAGGGTCGAGGAGCTGTTTGACTAGCTGAGGGGAGCGCAGTACTTCAGAAAGATTGACTTCTACTCAGGGTACCATCAGATCTAGATTGTGGAGCAAGATGTGGAGAAGACGGTGTTTCGGATGCGGTACGGCTATTTCAAGTACCTGGTGATGCGGTTTGGGTTGACCAACGATCCTGCAAAGTTCATGGGTCTCATGAACAGGATCTTCCAACCTCATCTGGACCAGTTCGTGGTGGTGTTCCTTGACGACATCCTCATCTACTCCCAAACTCTAGAAGAGCATCAGCAACGTATGCGGTAGGTATTGAACAATCTTGGACAACGGAAGCTGTTTGCTAAGCTCTATAAGTATGAGTTCGAGAAAAGGGAAGTGGAGTTCCTTGGGCACATCGTGAGCGGTAAGGGTCTCCGCATGGACCCAAAGGAGGTGGAAGCAGTGAAGAAGTGGCTGACAGCAAAGTGTGTGCGCGACATCTAGGCCTTCCTGTGGTTTGTCAATTACTATCGAAAACTTATCCAGGGGCACGCAGAGAAGGGTGATGGACATGAGAGTGCCAGAAAGTGACAAAAATAGGTTGCTCAATGAAAATCATCTGGCATGACAGTTGCATAGAGGATGTTTCATAGGTTCCAACGCACTTCGCGAAACTCGATACGGAGTCCGTTTGAGTGAGATATGGATTTCCAAAGTTTGGAGATCATGGGTCAACCTGAGCACTTTGAGCTCAAAAGGCGGCAGGATTATTGGCCAGGACGGCTGAGAGCGGCCTTCAAGGAGAAAAGGCGGCTATAGGACCTCCAAGAGACTTCAAGGAAGGTGCAGACCACGATTGTGGGTCATCCAAGTAGTGTGAAACATAATTCTCTTGTGTGACAAGGTGACTGCCGCTCATCCCGCTAGGCTAGGAGAGTGTGCTAGAGGGTAGACTTTGACAGAGTGTATCTCAGTGCTCCCGAGGCCAAATGAGGCATATAAAGGCTTGTTAGAAAGCTGTGACAATTTAATTTCTCACTCTAGAGTCGATTTAGACATTCGCTTCCTCTGCAAACCTACATTTGCTTCCGTAATTTCTATCTGTGCAACCTGCAACCCTCTCTCACAAACAGTTGGTCCTGCCTAGGAGGCTATTAGTGAGCCTGATCACCTCCCTGAGGGCTGCCCCAGTTTCCATCTATGGTATCAGAGCTAGAACAAGGCTTTGTCTCATCCTTGAGGCATTCCTTGTACCCTGTTGTGTGAGAGAGCCGTTTGTGGGCTGAACGTTGCACTACCATGGCGACATCCGCTTGTGTGGTGGCCGGCGTCAACATCGCCAAGTTTGAAGGCAAGAACTTCTTCAACTGGAGCAACAACATGAAGATGGTGCTGATGGAGAAGGGTCTTTGGAGCCAGGTGGATGAGAAGGAGAAGGAACCGGAAGAAAGCTTCCTATTCCCTGTTGAGGTCCGTACCTACCATGAGAAGCGTGATCGCGTCCTCGTAACCATTTACCTCCACCTCGCCGATCGGCAGCAACTCCTCGTTCGTGGCATCCTCACGCCAAAGGAGGTTTGGAAAAAGCTTGAGTCCACTTATGCTTCCAAGTCAATTCTCATGAACATGCAGCTGCGTCGTCGCTTTCACACTGTGAAGATGGATGAGTCTGGATCCATGATTGACTACATCAACATGGTGAAGTCTCTCTCTGACCAGCTTGCTGCGATTGAGGACCCTGTCAAGGAGTGTGTGCTCATGCCAACCATCCTCTCTGGCCTTCCTAGCAGCTACACTCCTCTCATTGTTGCCTTCGACCAGCGTGGCGACAAGATCTCCCTCAATGACGTGGAGGAGATCCTGTTGTTTGAGGAGGAGCGGCGCAAGGGAGAAGAGAGCGGAAGCGGACTGGACGTCGCTCTCATCACCAACTCTGTGTTGTTCTTCTATGCCCCATGGCCACTGCTGTGGGTTGACGGACAGGTTGGGCATGCACTGCTCCCTTGGAGTAAGTCCCCCAAACCTTGTTTGTGGTGCAAGTCCAAGCGAGACACCAGAAGTGTAGCGCAACGGATAGCATGTTGGACTTAGGGACAACAGGTCCTGCGATCGAGCCTTGATGTGCGCAGGAGGTTTTTTGACCTTCTAGCACAGGGGAAGTTTCTTAGNACAGGGACTAAGGACAAGCTCTGCCCTTGGAGGCACGACCCTTGTGTCCCAACCAGGACAAGCTCTGCCCTTGGTGGCAAGACCCTGGGTGTGTTGGTGTACATATATTCTCTGTCTGCAGGTGAACATCGGCTGGAGGGGTAAGCAACGGATCTGCATCCTAAAACCGGTAGCAGACATCAGCTAACATCATCCTACATTGGCCTCAACGCAGCAGAGACGTGGGAAGCAGACAAGGCCAACAAAAATGGTTGACCCATCGGGAGGAGTGGGGGCTGCCGCAGGGCAGTCCTCAAGCTCAACAGTGGCTACCACAGGGCAGACCACTGGAGCAAATGTGAGTGCTATGTCACTGCCGCAAGGTCTTGGACCCCTGGGAGGAATCCCCATTTTTGAGGGGATTGACTTCCCCCTTTGGAGATGGCAGTTTGAGCTGGCGATGAAAGTGCGCGGCTTCATCAAGCTACTGAAGGGAGAGGAGCAGGTTCCCGNGAAGTTTCTTAGACATTTCTCCATGCATGAGGAGAGTGCGCCACTTGGCGGTCAGTGGATGCGCCAATTGGCGGACTGGTGAGGTGGTGTGGAGTGACCACCCCAAAATTGTCACTACCCACACATCTTAGAAGCCAGGCCTAGGACTATATGTACTAGGCTCATTCCTCATTCTAATTACACAATCTGGCCTTAGATGCTCCTCACAGAGTTGTCCAACTAAGGAACAGTATAAAGAAGACACTGGTTGGTCTAAGCCCCAGGAGTTAGTCTTTGACTAGCACCTCGCGCGAAAGTGACCAAGTGTTAAGTGGACACAGTTGCTAGCAAGTGATTGCCTAGGAACTGCTCAGTGTGGAACCGTGATCCTGAGGGTGATATCTTCTCCTAGCTGAAATGCTAGGAGCGGACGGCAGGTGCTATTGTGTCGGCCCTGTTTTCTAGTCCGTTTGCCTCAGGCCGGTTGACAAAGGGTTATGGGCCCACACTGACCAGTTGTAAGGCACGCTTCGCTCAACTCTGGTACGCTCTCTCCA
>SZWC01017049.1:18808-31123 GCA_023375785.1 Penium margaritaceum
CCCACACACCTTAGAAGCCAGGCCTAGGACTATATGTACCAGGCTCATTCCTCATTCTAATTACACAATCTGGCCTTAGATGCTCCTCACAGAGTTGTCCAACTAAGGAACAGTATAAAGAAGACACTGGTTGGTCTAAGCCCCAGGAGTTAGTCTTTGACTAGCACCTCGCGCGAAAGTGACCAAGTGTTAAGTGGACACAGTTGCTAGCAAGTGATTGCCTAGGAACTGCTCAGTGTGGAACCGTGATCCTGAGGGTGATATCTTCTCCTAGCTGAAATGCTAGGAGCGGACGGCAGGTGCTATTGTGTCGACCCTGTTTTCTAGTCCGTTTGCCTCAGGCCGGTTGACACTCTGGTCATGGGGGTGTTGCTGCACCAACCAGGGGCAACAGTGGAGGAGGGAAGAAGAATGGGAACTACCACTACTGCAAGAAGCTGGGCCATTGGGCGCGCGAATGACGGAAGAAGAAGGCGGACCTTGCGGCTGGAGTGGGAGCGAGAAAACAGTCCGAAGCCTCCGCGAACGCCGCAGATTGGGAGAGTAGATTTGTGACAACCATCCGGGTCCTGCACGTCTCGGACAACACCGCCCTGTTCTGGATCATCGACTCGGGAGCCACGCGGCACATGACGTGTCGGCGGGAGTGGTTTGTTGTCTACACCGTCATTAAGCCTCGTCGGGTGTACATGGGAGACAACCATGTGCAAATGGCGATTGGGGAGGTTGAGATTGTGTTTTGTGCTTCCGTTGAGGGTAAGCACGTGGAACGTCGTGTAAAGGGGGTGCTCCATGTTCCTGGGCTGGCAGCTAACCTCCTCTCTGTCTCATCTCTCATCTCCGAAGGCATGCAGGTTTGCTTTGAGAATGGTGGCTGCACCATGTCTGCCCGTGCAGGCCGTGTGCTTGCAAAAGCAAACAAGGAGGACGGTCTTTATCGCCTCTACGTGGCGTCAGAGAGGGGAGCCGACTCAGCGTTGGCGGCATGAGAGGGAAAACACGACATTGGCCTGTGGCACTGCCGGCTCCGTCACCTCGGCTTTGGCGCCATCATCTCCATGCAGCAGATGGTTCGCGGCCTGGAGCTCAAGGGGGTGAAGCAGCCTAGTGCATAGGCTTGTGAGAGCTGCATTGAAGGGAAGCAAGCCCGCGCTCCTTTCACGGGGGAGGAGAAGGGGGCGGCTGAGCTTCTGTCACTCATTCACTCTGATTTGTGTGGTCCCATGCCATCACAATCCTTGTCCGACAAGTTGTACTTTGTCACGTTCATTGATGACAAGTCGAGGAAGACATGGATGTTGTTCCTGGCTGGAAAGGATAAGTGCTTTGATGCTTTCAAGGTGTGGATTGCTGCTGCACAGAATGAGAGTGGCAGGCGGTTGAAGGTGCTTCACACCGATGGTGGAGGAGAGTACCTCTCCAACGAATTCTGCACCTTCCTCAAGCGTCGCAAGATCAAGCAAGAGGTCACCCCACCTAGAACACCGCAGCTGAATGGCGTGGCTGAATGCGTGAATCACACGCTCATGGAGCGTGTTTGCAGCATGCTCCAAGATGCGGGGCTCCCGCCAACCTTTTGGGCGGAAGCGGTCAATACCGCCGCGTACCTGAAAAACCGAAGCCCTACGCGCGCCGTGCCGCTAATGACAGCGGAGGAGGTGTGAACGGGACGCAAGCCAACAATGACGCACCTAAAAGTCTTCAGGTGTGGCGCATTCGTGCACGTGCCTACCGGCAGCTGTAACAAGCTGGACGCAAAGTCAGTGAAGGCCGCCTTCCTCGGCTATGACACCATGGGTTACTGCCTCTACAACCTCGTCGCACACAAGATCATCCGCAGCCGTGACGTGGTCTTCTAAGAGGAAGTTCAGGGCTGGACTTGGAGCCCTATGTCGGCAGTTCCGCTTGTTCCCGCACTTGTACCAGAAGTGGGAGAAGTACCAATAGCAGAAGAGGGCGGTGCGGAAGATGGCGGTGAGAGCGGCAATGAGAAGGAGGTGGAGGGAGCTGAAAGGAGAAGGAGCTGGCAGTGGAATCTGATGAGGAGGAGCAGCAAAGCAACGCACAGCAGCTGCCACGACGGTCTGCATGCCTCGGCAAAGGTGCAAAGGACAGTGGGGAGCCGCAGAGGCGATCTGAGCGCCTCGCAAACAAACAGAGGCTGCTGGAGGAGCTGGTGAACTTGTGCACCGTTCCACCACCAACGGAGTCGCCCGACCTCGAGCTTCTCTTCCTCACAGTCACCGATGAACCAGCCACATTTGCTGAAGCCATGCACAGTGCCAAGGCGGCAGATTGGCGTGGCGCAGCAGATGAGGAGTATGATGCGCTCATGAAGAACGGCACCTGAACTTTCAAGGAGGCTCCACACGGCAGCCGGGTGATCGGATGCCGGTGGATCTTCAGGCGCAAGCGTGGTGCGGATGGTAAGATTCTCAGGTACAAAGCACGGCTGGTTGCAAAGGGGTATGTGCAGACTGAGGGTATGGATTACAATGAGACATTTGCACCTGTCGCTAAGTTCTCATCCATCCGAGCGATCCTCGCTCTTGCTGTTGCTATGGAGTGGGAGGTGCACCAAATGGATGTGACGTGTGCATTTCTGAATGGTGACCTTGAGGAGGATGTGTACATGGAGCAGCCGGAGGGGTATGTCGTGGAAGGGAAGGAAGGTTTGGTGTGCAAGCTTGTGAAGGCCCTCTACGGCCTGAAGCAAGCCCCGCGAGCATGGTACCACAAGATGGATGAGCAGCTAGCTAGCCTTGGATTTGTGCACAGTGAAGCAAACCATGCTGTCTATGGGCGCACACAAGAGGCAAACGAGATCATCATCTTGCTCTATGTTGATGATGTGCTCATTGCATCTGACTCCAACTCTCTTTTGGACGATGTGAAGCAGTCCCTTGCTGCCAGGTTTGACATGAAAGACATGGGAGAGCTCACTTACTACCTTGGCCTTCAGGCCAAGCGCAACCAGCAGCAGCAGACTTTGGAGTTGTTGCAGAGCACGTACGTGAGCGACATCATCAAGCGCTTCAACATGGCAGGAGCGCGCAAAGCAACAACACCACTAGAAGTGGGAGCAAAGCTGAGCATGACGCAGACTCCCCGCGGCATGCAAGAGAGCAGCCGCGTGGAAGTAGTGCCGTACCAGGCAGCTGTTGGAAGCCTCATGTATGCAGCAGTCGGCACGCGCCTCGACATCAGCCAAGCAGTGGGAGTGTTAAGCAAGTTTTGCGCAAATCCGGGCGTGCCGCATTGGGAGGCGGTCAAGCGCGTGCTGTGCTACCTCGACAGCAGCAGCAGCCTTTGCCTCACCTTCAACGGCAACAAATGTCCCATCCTCATCGGCTACAGTGACGCAGATTGGGGAGTTGACCTGGACACAAGGAGGTCAACCAGTGGGTTTGTGTTTGTGCTCGGGGGAGGTGCAATCAGTTGGAGGAGCAAGAAGCAAGAGTGCGTTGCCCTCTCCTCCACCAAAGCAGAGTACATCGCCCTCGGTGAAGCAGCCAAGGAAGCTGTGTGGCTGCGTGAGCTGCTAGCAAGCCTTGGACAGCAGCAGACCACAGCGACCACCATCTACAGTGACAACATGAAAGCCATTGCTCTGACCAAGAACGCCGAATTTCACACCCGCACCAAGCACATCGACATGCGGTACCACTTCATCCGCGAGCTCGTGGCAAAGCAGGTGGTGCAGATCAAGTTTTGCCCTTCAAGCATGATGCTGGCAGACTTTGACCAAGCTGCTGGCAGTGCACCGCTTTTAGCAGCTGAGGGGACAGTGCGGACTTGTGTGATTTTTATTCTTGCAAAGTGGGAGAATGATGGATATGAGAGAGCCAGAAAGTGACAAAAATAGGTTGCTCGATAAAAATCATCTGGCAAGACAGTTGCATAGAGGATGTTTCACAGGTTCCAACGCACTTTACGGAGCTCGATACGGAGTCCGTTTCAGTGAGATATGGATTTCTAAAGTTTGGAGATCATGGGTCGGGTTCAAGTGACGACCTGAGCACTTTGAGCTCAAAAGGCGGCAGGATTATTGGCCAGGACGGCTGAGAGCGGCCTTCAAGGAGAAAAGGCAGATAGAGGACCTCCAAGAGACTTCAAGGAAGGTGCAGACCACAATTGTGGGTCGTCCAAGTAGTGTGAAACATAATTCTCGTGTGTGACAAGGTGACTGCCGCTCATCCCGCTAGGCTAGGAGAGTGTGCTAGAGGGTACTCTTTGACAGAGTGTATCTCAGTGCTCCCTAGGCAAAATGAGGCATATAAAGGCTTGTTAGAAAGCTGTGACAACTTACTTTCTCACTCAAGTGTCGATTTAGACATTCGCGTCCTCTGCAAACCTACATTTGCTTCCGTAATGTTTGTCTGTGCAACCTGCAACCCCCTCTCACAAACAGTTGGTCCTGCCTAGGCGGCTCTTAGTGAGCCTGATCACCTCCCTGAGGGCTGCCCCAGTTTCCATCAAAGGGTGCATCACTGACTCATCTGCTACAGAAGGATCACCAGTGGAAATGGGATGTAAAGGAGCAGAAGAGCTTTGAGGAGCTCAAGTGTACAATGTGTGATGCTCAAATCCTGGTGCATCCGGATTCATCCACGAAGGACGTCATGATGATGGACGCAAGTGGCTATGCCATTGGAGCGGTGCTGATGCAGGATCACGGGAAGGGGCCGGAACCGATTGCGTACACACCACGCAAGCTGCGAGGTGCGGAACTGAACTACGCAATCCATGAGAAGGAGATGTTGGTGGTGATCCATGCGTTCAAGCACTGGAGGTACTACCTTGATTCGCGGTGCTACGTGGTCTTCACGAATCATTACGCCCTGGAGTACCTGAAGACGTAGCCCAACCTCTGTCGCCGCTAGACTCGCTGGATAGAGTGTTTGGAAGGAAGTTTTGACAACAAGATCTAGTACAAGCCTGGGAAGGTGAATCCAGCATATCCTCTCTCAAGGAGGCCGGTCTTGAGCCTTAATGTAATCTCAGTGCTGATGGGATCTCTCGTCATGCATAGCCCGTTCAAGCAGGGCTATGCGTGGATGGTGTATTCACGGGTGGTGTGCTGAAAGATGTCATGTGGGATGGAGTGTACTGGCAAAGGGGGCAAGAGCAGACGATTTTTGTACCGGACTATGTGCCATTGAAGCAGTTGTTGCTGGAGGAGGCGCATGATACCCATTACTCGAGTCACTTCGGCTTTGACAAGACGCTCAAATCCTTGGCACGCCAATACTGGTAGTGTTCAATGGCAAGTGACTGCAAGAGGTCTGTGAGCAGTTGTGATGTGTGCCAACGCATGGAGGCGTGGAGGACCAAGCCCTCTGGAGAGCTGCAACCATTGCTTGTACCTGAGAGGCCATGGACAGACATCTCGCTCAACTTTATCAGCGGTTTGCCTGTAACCTAGCAGGGCAACAACACAACGTTCGTGGTGGTGGACCGGTTCCCCAAGATGGCACACTTCATCGCATGTCCTGAGAGCATCACAACTGCTAGGACAGATCAACTCCTCCTTACTCAGGTCATCAAGCTGCATGAATTATCGCAGTTGGTGGTCTCAGATCACGATCCACACTGCACTTCACAGTTCTGGAGAGATCTCATGGAGAAGTCGGGCACGTGGGCGCAGCTGACCACAACATACCACCCACAGAGCAATGGAGAGATGGAGCGCACGAGCCAGACATTGGAGCAACTACTGTGGAGAATGGTCCCACCAAATTGAGAGGGTTAGGAGGAGAAGCTCAGAGTAGCTGAGTTTGCCTACAAGTTAGCGGTGTCAGTATCAACAAGAAAGTCGCTGTTTGAGGTGGTCTATGGCCACCAGCCACTGACCCCAACCGTCCTTGCTACGGTAACATCTCTTCCGGCGGTGAGCAGATTGCTGATGGATTTTCCACCACTTGGGATGTGGTACGGCAACGGTTGTTGAAGGCACAGAAAAAACAGAAGCAACAGGCTGATAAGCATTTCCGTGCGGAGGAGTTCCAAGTGGGAGATCAGGTGATGCTCAGCTCTTCTAACCTTCATCTGATGGGAGTTGGGATTCCCAAGCTGAAGCCGCGATGGGTGGGTTCGTTCCGCATTCTATACAAAGGTGTGAGTTTCCGGTGTAGTGGAAGGGGTACCCAATGGAGCACAACTCTTGGGAGCCAGAGGCCAACTTCCATGTCAGGGTTACCAATAGCGTTCTTCAGGAGTATCTCATGCGCGCCGGGACGTCGCGCCTCCGACAGGGGGTGAATGTAATGAGGTACCCCTAGTTTTTCTGGCATACTCAGGGCCTCGTCCGAGTTTTGGAGGCATCTTAGCAATTTTTCCGATTTTCGGATATCGTGCAAGCGGTCGAGCTCACCTCCGCTCCACCGCCGATGCAAGGAGGAGGAGCGAGCAACTTTGTACTAGCGTGTGGAGTACGCCGGTGCAAGGGGGGGTTCACTCGCACCTGGGAGCACGCCTTGCAAACACGCTAAACAGGGTTGCGTGTCTCCCTCACGATGAGTGGCGTGACTGTCACGCTACAAGCGGAGGGGTTCTCTAGGCGGTGAGCCCCGACAACGCGTGCGGTCAATGATGACAGCATGACCGCTGACTGCGACCGTGCACGGTCGCAGTATTCCGGTGGCGTGCGCAACACGGTGACCGGAATCAAAGCCGGGAGGCATACAATACCAAGGAGGCAGCTCATGAAGAGAGAAGACTGACCGTTGATCTTGAGGATTGACGGCCAAGCAGTTCTCGCACTAGGCATTAGGTGCAAGTAGAGCACTAGGAGCAGGTGCAAGCAGGGCACTAGGTTCAGGAGCAAGTTGCTGATATAACAAGCTAGGAAAGCAGTAGGCAAGGGCGAAGACCAGCCGGCCGAATAGTATGAATACCTTGTACTTTGTTCATTGTTATAAACCTGATAACCTGTCATTTCCAGTTCTTGCTTCCAAACTTCTCCAAGTCTGTCTTTCCGCTGTGACTCTGCTCTCCATACACCAAGAATTCATGTTCAGAGAGCACACACTCTCACAAGTGGGGGCACTGTTGAAGTCTCGTTGGCCACTCACATCTCTATGCCCTCTTGTCTCACCCTTCATGGCACAAACAAATGTACAGATCAAAGGAACATTGTCTTCTTTGGGGAGACGTCACACGGGCGCGCCCTGATTGCTGAATCTGGCTACATGAAGTAGCTAACGATCTGCCCAGTAGTGCCCTATGGCACATGAATGGCCATCATTCGACTATCTTGCTTTGATGTGGTTGATACTAGGGTTCGTACATTCTGACTGCCGATCCCTGTACCATTGTGACTCGCCTCTAGGTGTTTGGGGGCGCTGCATGATTTTCCTGGATGCTGATCCTTTCGGGGCCACCGTGTCAGCCGTTGGCTATGAGAAGCCACCCTCTGTTAACTTTGAGTGGGCGGGCTTGACCCCCGGGTGGCAATGCACTTCGGCTTGTGCAACTGCTCAGTGCCGGCGTGCACTCACCGGTCTCACACTCTTTCTCCCTCACTTAATTCTTTTGTCTCTCTTGTGACCTATCTTGTGCAAGTCAAGCTTACCACATCCATAGCATTAGATGATTTCCAGTACTTAGCCACACGATCTGTGTGTCTAGCTTGGAGTTTTCCTTGCAATTACTGGTATCAGAGCACTAAGGGCAGTCCCCTCCTACTCTTCAATGTGGGACCCGTGACTCAACATACTCAACGACCCTCTAGCCATCGCGGCGGGCCCATGCCTCGACAGCTCTCGTGTACTCAGAGCTGCACCCGACTGGACTTGCAGCACTCTGCTACTTCACATGGCTCTTGCGACACAACACTGCAACTCTCAACTGCCCGCAGCCCGCTCCTTCTCAGCGCCCGGCTGCCCTACCACTCTCAGCTTCTCGCGTAGCCCTCGGCTGCCCTGAACCTCTTGCCTTCTCCACTCTGTGTCCACCTGCATCGGACATTTCTTCGCAGCGTCGTAGCCTACCTCTTGCATGTCTCCTGCTCCAGGTGTCCCGCAACCCTCGTCTGCCCGCACCACACCGCAATGTGCTGCCCCGCACTGCTTCACTATACAACATTGCAGCTCTTGACTGCTCTGCTCTCCTCTGCCTCTCAGCGCTTGGCTGCCACGTAGTTCTCGGCTGCCCTCACAGTCCCCGGCTGCTCCATCGCAACTCTATTCTGACCCACGCTGCTTCTCCTTGTAGCGACTGCACAAACCACAGTGACGGCTTGAGGACAGCCTCTGTCCTCCCACGCAGCAGAGACATCCTTGGCTGCGACAGCAACTGGACAATCTGCCACGCTGGATTCATCACCATTGGACGGACCTCCCGACGACGGGTTGGACCCTCCTCACACGGCTGCATGCTACGCTGACTGTGGGCATGAAGATTGGCACGCGTTCGAAGAGCCCTCACGCCCTGACAATGACGACGACACGCCACTCTGGTTTTGCATGCTCAACTAAGCCTACTGGCACGAGGACATCGCTGCAACAGCCGAAGCAGCTGAACCGCTGACGATCTATCACTGTGTCCCCCTCGTCCCTGAGGCATGCAACCTCCCGGTGGGACCCTTACCTCCATTCCTACATCAGACTCTACCCCTATTTCAGCCACAATTGCAGCCACAACTGCAGCTACAACTGCAGCCACAATTGCAGCNCCGGCTGCTCCATCGCAACTCTATTCTGCCCCACGCTGCTTCTCCTTGTAGCGACTGCACAAACCACAGTGACGGCTTGAGGACAGCCTCTGTCCTCCCACGCAGCAGAGACATCCTTGGCTGCGACAGCAACTGGACAATCTGCCACGCTGGATTCATCACCATTAGACGGACCTCCCGACGACGGGTTGGACCCTCCTCACACGGCTGCACGCTACGCTGACCGTGGGCATGACGATCGGCACGCGTTCGAAGAGCCCTCACGCCCTGACAATGACGACGACACGCCACTCTGGTTTTGCATGCTCAACTAAGCCTACTGGCACGAGGACATCGCTGCAACAGCCGAAGCAGCTGAACCGCTGACGATCTATCACTGTGTCCCCCTCGTCCCTGAGGCATGCAACCTCCCGGTGGGACCCTTACCTCCATTCCTACATCAGACTCTACCCCTATTTCAGCCACAATTGCAGCCACAACTGCAGCTACAACTGCAGCCACAATTGCAGCTAACACTAGTGGTCCGACCACAGCACGGGAGGTGCTCGGCGTGATCCCTATTCTCCCCATCCACACCGACGCCATCAGTGTGGCCGGCGCCATCCTTGACGCCACAGCAGGTGTAGCCTCCACCTTCTCTGCCACGGCAGGTGCTAGCAGGGTACCCACACAGACCGCTATGAGAAGAGCGGCTGAGGCCTACGCACACGTAGCAGTGTCTCTCTCCCTTCTTGCTGCTGCTGCCGCCAACATCGCCATGTAGGTTACAACAGCCGCTGCTGCTATTGCCACAGCGGCATCCTCTACAGGAGACGCTACTACAAGTACCTTCTTCTCCATTCATGCTTCAACGGTAGCAAGTGCTCTCACCCCGACAGGTGCACCTCATGATCTCACGCACCACGCCACCACAGGTGTGCTCGATGCATCGGTAGGAGCAGCAGTTGTAGGCGCCACCGTCACTGGTTTCCTCTGTCTGGCGGTAGCCATTGCTGCACGGGTGGCTGTACTATTCTCCTCTGCGGCCGCAGTGGTGCCGCCCCTCTTTGCACTGCTTCCCTACTGCTATTATGGTGAACACCCCTCTCCTCTTTACCCCATTTTTCTCATCTCCACCGCAATTCCTCATCATGCCAGGTCCGGAATAAACCATTGAGGCATTGCAAGCTGCACTTAGCGAGGCATAGGCAGCTTGCCGCAAAGTAGAGAAACAGATATAACAGGGACTAGAAGCACAGCAAGAATTGGCCACCACAGTGCCAAGCCTGTACATAGAGCGCTTCCACGCCGTCCTAGCCCTTTCTGCCGTTCTTCCTGCCAAGGAGACTTCCTCTGTTGATTGCAATGTTCCTCATAGTGCTGTTCCAAGCTCCTCCTCACCTGCCCTCTTAGCAGCTACCCTTGCTCGGACCCTCCTACTTAGGCAGAAGGATTTTGAGGCTCTACCACCTCAGTTCACTTCTAAGTTAACCTTCTCATCGTGGGAAACCCGCTTCAGCAGATGGGCACTGGGTGAGCTTCTGTGGGAGCAGGACTCTACAGCCAAGTTGTCATTTGTTCCTCATCATGTTGAGGCTGTGGACGCTTTACGTGCTCTTATCAATGCCGAGCACGAGGGTCTCCTTGATGACATTGGCAGGGACAATGCCGACCCGACCCGTGGTACCCTTGCTGACCCTGTTGGTGCCTACGCACTCATTCATTGTCACAAAACTGTGATAGGACATGCTGCCCAGAGTGCTCTCAGTGTGCCATTCAACACACTCCACATGCGGGCGAATGAGACTACAGATGAGTACTCGGCATGGAGTCTGTGTTCTTGCATGACCTGGGTAAAGCAGCACCAAGCCCCCTCTCTGATTGCTTGTCCATTGTTGTTGCCCTCATCCCCGAGCTCTCCAATCTCTACGTGCATGTCTCTCAGACTGTACTTGAGCGTCTTGCTGCTGGCCCATTCCCAGCCAATACTCCTCTAGGAATCGGGCCACTCTATGAGTTCACTGTAGATCGGCTCACCAGTTGGTGGAGCAACTTGCAGAACAAGCACATGCATCATGCAGCTCTCACTCTAATGACCACTTCTTCCTCCTCCTCTTCTACAACTGCCATCTCCATCCCCTCCTCTCCTTCTACCGCAGCACCTCACACCACTCACACTGCTTCACATGGCGGAGGTGGTGGATCTGGCCGTGGGGCGGGCCATGGTGTCAAGGGCCATGGGGGTGGCCACGGTGGCAAAGCCTCCTCCAGGACTGCCTCTCCTACAGATGTCAGATGCTGGAAGTGTGGCGCCACTGGTCACTCTGCTCCAAAATTCATGATTCCTTGTGATGATTCTCACCTGGCATCATCCATGCGCGCCCATTGGGCCCGTAGGAGAGTTATCTTCTCATGTGCTGCAGCTATGGTAACCGTTGCTTCATCTGTTTCTTCCTCGTCCTCCGCCTCCGCAATCACCAGCACTCTTACTCCTCTCCAAACATCGGTGCCTAACCCCAGTCCGTGGGCTGGATACCGCCTCCCTCTAGGCCACCCCATTATGGTCCTCCTTCCTCTCACTACTCCATGCCCACCTGGCCCCGTGATGACGGCCACTTCTCCGATCGCTCCTCTGACCGTTCCTCTGACCGTCACGACGAGGGGCACACACTTGAGCATCGCCTTGCGGAACTGCTCCACCTTCGCTCTCAGGGAGTTGAGAGTGTGATTAGCCGGTCCCATGTGTTTTTGTGTGAGTCCGATGCCATCCTTCATGGTGCTGCCTCCGGCTATGTACAAGGGGCCTTGCCTAATGACTGTTCGTGGATTGAGGATTGGCGAGCTCACGTGTTCCCCACTCATTTTGGTTGCACACCTCCCGACTTTCTCCCAGGGACCATCGCTGTTTGCTTTGTTCGTTGGCCTCTGGATCATTGACTCAGGGGCCACTCACAACATGACCTCCTGTCGTTCGTCCTTTGTTTTCCTTGACGTGGTCGAATCCGTTCTCTCTGTGCACACCCATTTATGGTTTATCACCCCTAAAAAAGACACTCTCCATTTAGTGTACACATTTAATGTATGCACTTAGAAGTTTCATGGTGCCTTCGTGGTGTTTATGTCATAGATTTACTTTAACGTCTATTTATACACATGAGAGTGTCTTTGTATGCTTAAACATAGGAAAAAACATGGAAGGATTCATCTTTTACTCACTTATACCTGATGAAAACCATGGTCTAGTGTTTCATGACTCATCATTCATTTCCCGTAAGAACACGTAGATGAGTACATAGACCTTAAGTGCGATACAACTGTCACGATTGCAAACACATTTTTCTTGAGGTCAAGAATTTGGGCAGTAAAATCAACCCGATGTCACAAACAGCAGTTCTTTGTTTTATTTTCCTCATTCCCAAGGCTCCTCCTGGGCCTCGCATGGGTGGGACTCAGCAGGAGCCCGAAGCCCCGTTGTATACTTGGATGGTGGTGGGCTGGTGTGTGAGTGAACCCTTAATGTCTCGTTACAAAACAAACGAACGCAAAATCAGGCTGTATTCCACTTTGTTTTTTTCAGTGCATCGATGACCAGTGACAAACGTTGCAGGTAGAGGGCCTCATAAGCCATGGATACGGACAACGTCGCTCGGATCCCCCCCCCC
>SZWC01017049.1:32074-47500 GCA_023375785.1 Penium margaritaceum
GGGGGGCGGATCGAGCGCCGGTTCACCCCCCCCTCAAATAGACAGAGTGTATTGGGCAAAAACATATGATGGAAATTTGTAAACGTAAACTAGTGTACAATACACTCGTGAACAAAACCGATGATCATCATGATACACGCCCCGCTATAGTGGCCCGATACAACTTTCATCTTTGAGGGGGGGAGGGGAGAGGGGTCCCTAGTACGTGGTGACTGTTTTGTCACATGTTCTAACCACTAGATGCAAACTGCTAAGCTAGTCTTCGGTGCAGCCGAAGACTTTTAGGTGTGATGCATCCGGCTTCTTCCCTGACCATAATTCTTGTGGCGTCATCTGTTCCTTGCCCTTTTTAATTCCGCGCTTGTCCAGAGCAGCCGCAAGAGTCAGGTTGACGAGATAGCATGCCGTTCTTGCTACTTTTTCCCTAAACCGAAGTGGAAGCTTTGCATCAAAGAGCATGCTACGCACCATGCCGAGGATGGTCTGATTCATCCGTTCGGCCACACCATTGCTTTGCGACGTGTAGGGCGTTGTGGGCTGATGATTGATCCCATGTTGCCGCAACCAGCCCTTGCATGCCTCATACTTTCTGCCATTGTCGCTTTGCATTGCCTTGAATTTCTTTCCACTCTGCCGCTCCACCATGGCGAAAAAATCTTGTAACTTCTCTCTGACCCTTCCCTTGGTTTTGAGGAAGTAGATACACACTTTGCGTTTGTGGTCGTCGATGAAGGTATGAAAATACTCGCTACCATCGTTTGACGCCGTGCGAAAGGGTTCGCAGACGTCGGTGTGAATCAGGTCAAGGGCTTCTTTTGCACGGTGACCATTACGCTCAAAGCACGTTTGCTTGGTCTTGCCTTGGAGACAAGGTTCACACAGGCTGCCACACCCAGCCGCATCCTTCTTGCACCCATCCATGACCAGCTGTTGATGCTGGATAACTTGGAGCGTGCTGTTTGCAACGTGCCCAAAGCGTCTATGCTAGAGCTCAACGTCTTCGTCCTTTGTGGCAGAGGATACCTTTCCAGTTTTTGATGGTGTGTTCTCTTGCGTTGGTGCCGAGACCACTGCCTCTGCCGCATCTGCATCACTGTCTTCTTCTGAGGTTTCTGTTGTGGTTGTCTGCACTACGTAGAGCTCGTCAACCGGTTGGACAAGTTCCATGAGATCTTTGTTGGCATAGAGGTCCTTGATGTCCTCGTTCCTGGCAATGACCACCTTCTTTTGCGTGAACATCATCGTCATGTCGTTGTCCGTGGTTTTTGACACGGACAAGATGTTTGCCGCAAATGAGGGCATGTAGATTACGTCACACAACCGCAGATCCTTCTCCACACCGTTGATGGTGATGGTGATGCTCACCAGCTTGTATCTAACACCGTTTGCATTCACAATGCTGCACATCTGATCCGCCGATCAGTGGTGGCGATGGAGATAAATCCAGCCTTGTCATTGCTATAGTGGTGATCAGTGCCGGAGTTGAGCCCAAAGGCTCCTGGCCTGAGCAGCACCGTGCCATTTGTTGGAGGCGTGCTTTATGCCATCATGTTGGTGGCTTCTTTGCCACCTTTTTTTCTGCCTTTGTTCCCACCGCTTTCGCCGTCTTCCTTCTTTCACGACCTGCACTCTCTTGTCCAGTACCCAGGTTTACCGCAGGTGCGGCAGTTGCCCTGTCGCTAGGGAGCCTTGCCACCATTGTTGCCTCCGCCGCCTCCGCTTCCACTGTCGCCTTTCTGACCAGAGGATGACCCTTTGCTCCCACAGCCACCGTAGCGTGCGGCATAGGCTGGGAAGTTAGCCTCACTTCCGGTGTGGCGCATGGCCTCATTTTGTACGTACTCGGAAACTGCCGTGTACGTCAGGTCATCCTCCTTCCAACCACCCATGACGGTGATCATTGGGCTTCAGCTCTCTGGTAGCGCCATGAGGAGAATCATGGCTTGCATGTTTTCGTCAAGGTCCCAGTTCATCTGGCGAGTCTCACCAAGGAGTCCTTCAAACTCTTGTAGGAAATTGGGGATTGATTTCCCCTCATTCACCCGCATGCTGATCAGCCGTTGTAGGGAATAATCTGTTTGCAAGGGAGGTGGATTGGTGCACACGCTTGAGCTTGGCATAAGCATCCGAAGCCAGTGTGAATCCCGCAATGATAGGAACATACTTCTTGGCCACCGCGTTGCTGAGGAGTGACATGACAATATCATTTTGTTCAGTCCATGTCTTGTGCTCCGGTAAGCCCTCCACGGGGACCTGCTCCTCTCCTTTCAGAAGCTTGATAAATTCGCGTACTTTCATCGCAAGTTCAAACTGCCATCTACAGAGCGGGAAGTCATTCCCTTCAAAGACTGGAATTCCTCCCAAAGATCCAAGACCTTGCATCAGTGTGGTGGAAATCACGGTTGCTCCTGTGGTCTGCCCTGTGGTAGCCAATGTTGAGTTTGAGGACTGCCCTGCGGCAACCTCTGTTACGTTTGAGGACTGCCTTGCAGCAGCCGCAACTGCTCCTGATGGGCCAGCCATTTTAGCTGCACTTCTCTGCAATCTACGTCTGTGCTATGTTGAGGCTGATGTGGGCTGATGTTAGCTGATGTCTGCTACCGGTTTAAAAGTGGAGTTCCGTTGCTTACCCCTCCAGCCGATGTTAACCTGCAAACAGATACGACACATCACAATAGCATACCCAGGGCCTTGCCACCAAAGGCAGAGCTTTTCCTTGTTGGGATCGAAGGGTCGTGCCTCCAAGGAAAGCGCTTGTCCTTGGTCCCAGTGTGCTAAGGCAAACCCAACCGATGGAGCTGATGAAGCAGATGGAGCTAATGGAAATGACATGCACACCTGGAGAGAGCGTACCAAAGTGGAGCGAAGCGTACCTTACAACTCGTCAGTGTAGGCCCATAACCCTTTCTCAACTGGCCTGAGGAAAACGGACTTGAAAAGAGGGCTGACACAATAGCACCTGCCGTCCGCTCCTAGCATTTTAGCTAGGAGAAGATATCACCCTCAGGATCAGGGTTCCACACTGAGCAGCTCCTAGGCAATCACTTGCTAGCAACTATNAAGGCCAGATTGTGTAATTAGAATGAGGAATGAGCGTGGTATGTATAGTCCTATGCCTGGCTTCTGAGGAGTGTGGGTTGTGGCACTTTTGGGGTGGTCACTCCTCACCACCTCAATAGCTCGCCAATTGGCGCATCCACTGACCGCCAAGTGGCACATACTCCTCATGCATGAAGAAATGTCCAAGAAACTTCCCATGTGCAAGAAGGTCATAAACCTTCCTGCGCACATCAAGGCTCGATCGCATGACTTGTTGTCCCAAAGTCCAACATGCTATCCATTGGGCTACACTTCTCGTGTCTCACTTGGACTTGCACCACGAACAAGGTTTGGGGGCTTACTCGAATGGAGCAGTGCATGCCCAACCAGTCCATTAATCCATAACTGTGGCCATGGGGCATAAAAGATCAACACAGATAGTAGGGAGAGCGATGTGTGGTCTTCTCTACGCCATGCCGCGGGAGAATGTGGTTGACTTACGCCCCTTTCTGGGTGAGACTGGGACCGTGACTTCACCACATCCGGGCCAGGGTTGGGAACTGGTCCTGACACATCTTGCTGCAGAGACCCATGCTATGAAGGCAGCCCGACAACGTCTCCCTCCCTCCGTCAGGGTCCCACAGAGCTTTTAGCTGACTACTGGAGGCGCGTGATGCGCCTTGGGACCGGTGGCAGGACACTTTTGTGGGCACTTGACACCATCATGATGGGGGCGCACTTGCATCACGTGAAGCTCATTATGGGCTTCAAGCGTGTGGCTCTCTCTGAGTTTTCGGGGTCACTCTAGCTGCTTCCTTTGACCCATCACTACTTCCTCTGGGCCACATTGGCTCATGTGGCTGCCATTGCCCATAAGCAGAGTCCACTTGTTGCAGCAGTGATTGCAACCTCTCCTATGACTCTGTCCCAACTCACCAGTCCCACCTCCACCGCTTCCTCCTCCTCCTCCTCTACCCCGAGCGGCCACACTCAGGGCGTTGCAGCGGCCATAAAGGGGAAGAAGAGGAAGAAGCGACACGGGAAGGGATAGCAGAAGCAGCAGCAGCAGGCGGCGCGTAGTTGCACTGGACGTTTTGTCCACTGGTACAATTGTGGAGGCACTCACCACTACATGGAGTGTGAGCAGCCCCTTGACTGGACCCGGATCATGCGCGGCCTTCACGCGGTGTACATGCAACAGAATTCCTTGAGTGACACACGGCCGGGGCGTGCCGCGACCACGATTGCGAGAGGCACATCCGTTTCACCAGGCAGCAATAGTGATATGGACCCTCGGGATTGCACGATCGTGGAGCTTCGTTAGCTGTTGGCGCTTTGTACTCGAGGAGGTGCGAGTTTTTTGTCACAGCCAAGTGGTCTTGTGACAGCTTGTCTTACTATGTCTGCTGCCCGCGATGATGCTTGTGGTTGATCTCAGTTGGCTTGTAGTGAGGATGGAAATAGCAGTACCTACTAGCTTGACGAGTCACAGATCTGTGCTGTTCTTCATTGTCGTGAGCCCTCTACTGTGAGTCCAGCAGAGGCAGAGTGTTTTCATGTGGCCATGTGGCACCTGGATCATTAACTCTGGTGGCACCCATCACATGACCTTTCGTTGTAGTGACTTCATTGTGCTGGGTCTCATTGTGTCTGTTTGGTCCGTTTGCACAGGGTCGATTCAGTCGTTGCCTGTGCAGGGAGTTGGGGTTGTGTGGTTTGATGGTTTGTGTGGCCCTTTGTATGTTTCTGATGTGCTCTTTGTCCCTGCTCTTGAGCTCAGCCTGCTCTATATTCTTGCATGCACCAGGATGGGCCTCATTGTTGAGCACTTCACTGACTCTGCCAGAGGGACTTCTCTTGACACACATGCCATCGTGCTTCATGCCTCTTTTGTTGATGACCTCTATCATGCATCTCGTTGTATTCCCTCTGATTCTCCCCCCTCTTCAGTGTGTGTATTTGTCGCTGGTGTTCTCTCCTTTGAGTACCAGCACTTGTTACATTGTCGCCTTTGCCATGTGAGCTCGGACTTTGTGTCTAAGCTCATTCAAACTCAGGCAACCCTTGGTCTTAACGCAGCTTCCTTTGAAAAGCCGCCAGGACCGATTGTTTGTTTTGCACCTAGGGTAAGATGCATTGCTGCCCTTACCCTGACTCCTTCTCCCGGGCATTGAGCCCACTAGAGTTGATCCACTCGGACCTTCTCGGTCCTCTCTCAGTTGAGTCCCTCTCTAATCAGGGTCAATATGTTGTCACCCTGACTGATGAATTCACCCCGATGCGGTGGGTCTATAGCCTCCGCCACAAGAGCGACGCCGCGCTGGCGGTTTGCCTGTGGCTTGTGAAGGCTGAGTGCCAGTTTCTTTACACCTTGTACACGTTTTTCTTGGATCATGGTGGCGAGTTGTTAAGATAGATGGATGCCTAATTTGCTGAGAATGGTATCTTTCTCAAGCTCTCCGCCCCTGCAACACAACAGAATGGTGTGTCTGAGCGTTGGAACCGCACCATGGAGAATGTGGTTTGTGCTATGCGGTCTGAGTGAGGTCTTCTGGAGTCCTCCTTTGAGGGCTTCTCCTACATGATGTGGGTGTAGAACTGCTTGCCACATGGTCCTCATCCAGACCATGTCACACCGTACGAGTTGTGGTTTGGCCATCATGTTGATCTTTGTCTCGCATGCGTTTGGGGATCCTTCATGTATGTTTGGTACACTGAGGACCAGCAGGGGTCCAAGGTCTCACCTCGCGGACGCATGTGTACCCTCCTCGGCATCTCCCTGCGGTCAAAGGCCTTGCGCTTTTGGGACTCTTCTTGCCATTGCATTGTTGACTCTCGAGATGCTCTCGTCTTTGAGGCTCTGACCTACTACGACTTGTCCAGCATTCTATCGCTGGCCGCCGGCCACGTCCCTACTTGTGTGGCCTCCCGGCGGATGGGGGAGTCTGGTCCTATGGATGGGTCCATCTGGGCCTCCTCACTCGCAGTCCGGTCTCCGACCGTTGATGATCTAGCCATCGTGGATGTGGATCCAGTAGCCTCATTAGTCCCCTCTGGCACACCTGATCCCGTGTCGGTGTCAGATCCCTCTGGCACACCTGATCCTGTGCCAGTGTTGTCCCCCTCTGATACACGTGATCTTGTGCGGGTATTAGATTCCTCGAGCACATCTGATCGTGTGCGAGTGTCGGTCCCCTCTGATACACCTGATCGCGTGCGGGTGTGAGACCCCTCGGGCACATCTGATCCCATGCTAGTGTCGGTCCCCTCTGGCACACCTGATCCCGTACAAGCATGAGTCCACTCTTGCATACCCAATCTCATGCCAGTGTCATTCCCCTCTGCCACACCCACTCCCGTGCATGCACCTATTTCACCTGCGGCTATGGCTGAGCAGCCTTCTTTGTAGCCTGCGGTGAACACCTCCGCATTAGGTTACTCCCACAAGCCCGGTGGTCGTCTCCAACCAACGGCCTCTAGGGCTTAGCGTACTGCTGACTCAGCGCCCAGATGCCCAACTCCTACTGTTTAGTGTGGCGATCCTGGCGCGAAGGCCCTTGGCCTGAGTATCCACGCAGACTACAGTGAGGTGCATCCGGCATGTCCTCTCGGCCAGGAGCTAGTCTTGTGGGAGTTTTTGGTCGTTTGCGATGGCGCAGTCAACCTTGTCGTGGTTATACCGAGTCCGGGGGCATGTTTCTTAGTCACCCAGAGCTCTCTCTTGAAGACGCTTGATCCAAGCACGTTGAAGGAATAACTCTCAGCTCAGGAGGCAGACTTGTGGCGTGCTACTTCTGAGGATGAGATGAGATTCATCCGTGAGCACGAGGTCTATGAGCTTGTCAACCTCGCGCCTAGGCGGAAGGCTGTACAGGTCAACTGGGTCTTTTGCAAGAAGGTGAAGAAGAATTGCACACCAGATTGCTACAAGGCTCGCTTGAAGGCCAAGTGATTGTTGCAGGTTGAGGGTGTAGATTTCATTGACACATTTGCACCCGTTGGCCGCATGACCACCGCTCACGCTCTGTCCGGGGTTTTTGCTCATCACGACTGGGAGCTACACCATATGGATGTGAACAATGCGTTCCTCCATGGCACCTTAGAGGAGGAGATCTAGATGGTTCAGCCACCTAGATTCGAGGTCAGTGACAAGGCGTGGTGCTTGCACAAGGCCCTGTATGCCCTGAAGGAGTCACCAAGGTGTTGGAACATGGAGATCACCGACACACTGACACGTGCCGGTTACGTGTAGAGTGACGCGGACGCGTCCCTCTTTCTTAGAAGGACAGCTGATAGCCTCACTGTCATCTTGGTCTACTTGGACAACCTCCTGATTGTGTCTCCTTCGATGGAGGTTGTGGAGCAGGCCAAGGCAGTCCTTGAGGCTGCCTACAGGATGAAGGACCTTCGTCCTGCTGCTGTGTTTCTTGGGATTGTGATCGTGCGTGATCGTCAGCGGCAGACACTCTTGTTGCATGAGGCGCGTTATGCCCGCGTTGTGGGGGAGCGGTTTGCTGACCTTCTTGGTGTAGTTCCCACAGCCTCCACCCACATCATACCTGACGGGTAGGATGCTCTGAAGGTGTATGATCCAGCATAGCTAGGGGAGACAGTGGTCATGACCTTGTACTTGCGCCTGATTGGCTCTTTGATGTACTTGGCCACTACCACACGACCAGATATTGCCTTCACCTTTAACCTTCTTGCACAGTTATTATAGTGTCCTCGGGTGAGAGCCCTCCACGCGGTTGTGTGACTGGTGCGGTACATAGTGTCCACACCATACCTCAAACTCTGCTTTTGATGGCAATGTTTGGTGGTAGTTGACGGCTACACAAACTGTAACTGGGCATGGAGTCTTGATGACCGTAGTCGGATAGGCTACGTTTTCCTGCTTGGTGGCACCGCTATGTCGTGGCACAGCGGCAAGCCGGGTTTTATTGCACGTAGCTCATCAGAGGATGAGTATGTTGCTTTGGGGGCTAGAGCTGCTCGGGTGGTGTGGCTGTAGCGTNCGGTCCCCTCTGGCACACCTGATCCCGTACAAGCATGAGTCCACTCTTGCATACCCAATCTCATGCCAGTGTCATTCCCCTCTGCCACACCCACTCCCGTGCATGCACCTATTTCACCTGCGGCTATGGCTGAGCAGCCTTCTTTGTAGCCTGCGGTGAACACCTCCGTATTAGGTTACTCCCACAAGCCCGGTAGTCGTCTCCAACCAACGGCCTCTAGGGCTTAGCGTACTGCTGACTCAGCGCCTATATGCCCAACTCCTACTGTTTAGTGTGGCGATCCTGGCGCGAAGGCCCTTGGCCTGAGTATCCACGCAGACTACAGTGAGGTGCATCCGGCATGTCCTCTCGGCCAGGAGCTAGTCCTGTGGGAGTTTTTGGTCGTTTGCGATGGCGCAGTCAACCTTGTCGTGGTTATACCGAGTCCGGGGGCATGTTTCTTAGTCACCCAGAGCTCTCTCTTGAAGACGCTTGATCCAAGCACGTTGAAGGAAGAACTCTCAGCTCAGGAGGCAGACTTGTGGCGTGCTACTTCTGAGGATGAGATGAGAGTCATCCGTGAGCACGAGGTCTATGAGCTTGTCAACCTCGCGCCTAGGCGGAAGGCTGTACAGGTCAACTGGGTCTTTTGCAAGAAGGTGAAGAAGAATTGCACACCAGATTGCTACAAGGCTCGCTTGAAGGCCAAGTGATTGTTGCAGGTTGAGGGTGTAGATTTCATTGACACATTTGCACCCGTTGGCCGCATGACCACCGCTCACGCTCTGTCCGGGGTTTTTGCTCATCACGACTGGGAGCTACACCATATGGATGTGAACAATGCGTTCCTCCATGGCACCTTAGAGGAGGAGATCTAGATGGTTCAGCCACCTAGATTCGAGGTCAGTGACAAGGCGTGGTGCTTGCACAAGGCCCTGTACGCCCTGAAGGAGTCACCAAGGTGTTGGAACATGGAGATCACCGACACACTGACACGTGCCGGTTACGTGTAGAGTGACGCGGACGCGTCCCTCTTTCTTAGAAGGACAGCTGATAGCCTCACTGTCATCTTGGTCTACTTGGACGACCTCCTGATTGTGTCTCCTTCGATGGAGGTTGTGGAGCAGGCCAAGGCAGTCCTTGAGGCTGCGTACAGGATGAAGGACCTTCGTCCTGCTGCTGTGTTTCTTGGGATTGTGATCGTGCGTGATCGTCAGCGGCAGACACTCTTGTTGCATCAGGCGCGTTATGCCCGCGTTGTGGGGGAGCGGTTTGCTGACCTTCTTGGTGTAGTTCCCACAGCCTCCACCCACATCATACCTGACGGGTAGGATGCTCTGAAGGTGTATGATCCAGCATAGCTAGGGGAGACAGTGGTCATGACCTTGTACTTGCGCCTGATTGGCTCTTTGATGTACTTGGCCACTACCACACGACCAGATATTGCCTTCACCTTTAACCTTCTTGCACAGTTATCATAGTGTCCTTGGGTGAGAGCCCTCCACGCGGTTGTGTGACTGGTGCGGTACATAGTGTCCACACCATACCTCAAAATCTTCTTTTGACGGCAATGTTTGGTGGTAGTTGACGGCTACACAAACTGTAACTGGGCATGGAGTCTTGATGACCGTAGTCGGATAGGCTACGTTTTCCTGCTTGGTGGCACCGCTATGTCGTGGCACAGCGGCAAGCCGGGTTTTATTGCACGTAGCTCATCAGAGGATGAGTATGTTGCTTTGGGGGCTAGAGCTGCTCGGGTGGTGTGGCTGTAGCGTCTGTTTTTTTAGTTCCGTTAGTCTGTGCCTTGCGTAGTTCAGTGTTGTATCAACCAGAGTGCTCTTGCCATTGCAGAGAAATCTGGTGTGTTTCATGCATGCACAAAACACATTGCTGTTGAGCATCACTTTGTGCGTGATCTTGTGGAGTGACAAGTGATCTTCGTCATCTAGGTCGGCATGGACATGCAGCGGGCTGACTTCTTGACCAATGCACTTGTGCGCGGAAAGTTCATGGTGCCCATTCATTCTGTCAGGTTTTGCCCCTTGCCAAAGAGTAGCTGGGAGTGGGGTGTGTGAGCATGGAGTGTTGAGCATCTTGTTGCGCACCTGTGTTAGTTTTGCACGCGTATGGACATGCGTACCATTGGATCATGGGGGAGTGTTGTGATGTGAGTCGTCCCCGTTTGTTTGTACAGCATGCTGTGACCACTCGGCCGTGTCCATGCTCGTGCAGGTTCATGATGCGGATGTAGCTGGCGCCGGAGCACCAAAAACTGGTAGCTCCACCCACCAGCAGCTACCAGACAGCTGCCACGACATCCGCGGTGCTTGCCGGGGTGCTTTGTGGTGTTTTTGCAGATGCTGGAGTTTTCTTGGTGGACTGGCTCTTGAGCCCCTTTTGCATGTTTTGTATTGTCTGTCCACCGATCGATGCCGGAATTGTTGCGTCCAGCCCAATATTATGCATCTCTAGGTTCAAACGGTTTGCGTTTGGATACCAGTGCGTGGAGTTACGGCCAGAACTTAGATTTTGGGCCGGTTTTAAGACAAACTGACACTGACGCATGCGTCAACCGCCGTGCACCGCGGCAGCTATTTATGCTGTGTGCTTGTCAGTTGTCATTCCCCTCTGCATTACTAAGCTGTTAGAGCTTATGAGACTTTTCGCGTCTCCCTAGCCTGACCCTTACCATTTCCTACACCTGCTTGCTTGCTAGTGCGCCAGCTGATTTGACAGTGTCGCCAAGTCAGCAGTGGCAAGGTTAGGAAGCTTCCTAGTAGTTTTTCTTCATGTAGCCACTGCCAACAGTCAGGGTGCGCTCGTGTGACGTCTCCCTTGGGAAGACCATGGTGATTTTATCTGTACATGTGTGTGTGCCATGAAGAGTGAGGCAAGAGGGCATAGAGATGTGAGTGGCCAATGAGACTTCAACACTCCCCCATGATCCGCAGGCAAACAATCCACACACACTGGAGCACGGCACAAACATGAATGTGAGAGCAAGGAACATAGAGAGACATGCAAACAACAAGCACCTCAGCATGCGTCATAGGGAGAAATGAGACCAACAGCATGAACAACACTCTTGAAAACATTTCGGTTGAGAGCTTTGGTGAGAAAGTGAGCTCTTCGAGACCATGTGTCCACCCAAGCAACGCGGACAATGCCAGCAATAATGATGTGCTTGGTGCGAGAGTGGTGCATGCCCCTCTTTTCTGCAATGGCCTTTGTGCTTTGATTGCCACATTGTAGAGTGATGCACTGAATGGGGACGTACAACTGCTGTAGTATATGACAATCCGGAGAGCTTCACACATACATGTGCGAAGAGCTACATACTCAGCCTTAGCGGTGCTACGGGCAACACTATTCATGGTTAATCACCCCTAAAGTTACACTCTTCATTAAGTGTACACACTAAACGCATGCATTCAGAAGTTTTATGGGACCTTCGTGGAAGACACAACACAACTTAATTTACGACGTTTGTTCATAGACATACAAATTTATTTGAATGCTTGAAGACACAAAACTTGGTAGAAATTCTGCCAAAAAAAAACACATGGTTAAGCGCTTTACAACTCCAGTTACAGTTCAAAGTAAGAGACGTACATTTGTACTCATACATGAAATGTGTTAGAAGTGTAAGGCATAACACTGCCTATTCCTTGACCCAAAACGTGAAAGAACCAAACCCCTCCCGAAGTCACATTCGGGGGGTTTGGGTTTTATTCTTTTGCTTGCCCGGGCTCGTGCTGGGCCCCACGGTAGTGAGGCCCAGCAAGTTCCCTTCTATTGTGGGGGCCTTTTTGGACCCTACATTCAAACCATTTGCAAAAATACACCAGTTTATAATCTTGGATGCTGTACAATACACGACCCATTTTTTAGCTCAAATACATTATGATTGTGGGGGGAAGGGGGGGGGGGAGGACGTGGTGACCAATTCGACGTTATCTTGCTTAAATATTTTAAAACTCTCTTGAAACCGTCGATTTTTGACAACAGGTGATCAGTATGTGGAGATGGTTCATTGTTCCTGTTTACAAACTCCGCTTGTTAGATATTGATCGTCAATATGAGGTCAACTGGACCCGATCCTCGCTCCAAAGTCGGGAGATTGGATACTGTTGCTTGAGTCCGGAGACCAAGCACCCAACAACTGGCTCGCTTTGCCAGCAGGTGGTGGGAATGGGAGAGCAGCTACACATGATGATGCAGCATCTGACATGGACGCAGATACCGAGGTGTCTGGGGCTTCTGAGTCTGATTTGGAGTCTGACGAAGACAACGACGACGACAAGATACCACCACCTGTGGAAGCACCAGATGCAAAGTAAGAAGCCGCACCTGTACCCCATTGCAATTTGCGACTAAAGAAAGCACCTTTGCCGTATGAAGATGATTCGATTGGCCTTAGCTGGTCGTGCATAGCTCAGGGAGAGCCATCCACAGTTGCGGATGCGATGAATGGCCCGGATGCGGCCAAGTGGAAGGAGGCAGTGGACAGTGAACTCCGGTCCATTGCCAAACCCCGCATGTGGTTGCTGGTGGATAGACCCAACAAGGCCCACGTGCTGGGATCCAAGTGGGTCCTCAGAGTGAAGAAGAAGCAAGATGGAAAAATTGAAAAGTTCAAGGTGAGGGTAGTGGCAAAGGGGTTTTCTCAATGCCTGGGCTCTGAGTACGAAAAGACGTTTGCACTCGTCGTGACCTTTGCCTCCATCCACTCTCTTCTTGCCATCACAGCCAAAAAGAACCCGCGGATACACCAAATAGACGTCACGACAACTTTCCTCTATGGGAAGCTCGACAAGCAAGTGCTGATGGAGGTGACCGAAGGATTCAAAGCTCCCAAGGGAAAGGTGTGCAAGATGGTGAAAGCGCTCTTCGGGCTGAAACATGCCCCAAGGATATGGTACAAACAGATGGACGGTATCATGACTGGTCTCTCCTTCGTGCATTGCCAGAATGATCCAAGAATGTACGTGCGCGATGATGGGAGTGGGTTGATGCTTATTGCACTGTATGTGGATGATCTGATCTTCTGCTCTTAATTGGTCTAGCTGCTGGATGAGCTAAAGTCTGACCTCAGCAAAAGGTTCAAAATGAAGAACATGGGTCCTCTCGAGTACTACATTGGGATCGCCATTCACCACAACCGAGCAACAGGCACCATCAAACTCAACCAAACCAAATACATCGGTGAGGTACTAAATCACTATCACATTGAAGAATGCAAACCTGTCAGCACCCCAATGACGAACGATGCAAAACTGAAGGCCTCAATGTCGCCAAGCAATGATGCAAGACATCCCCTACCAGTCCACCGTGGGTAGCATCATGTACGCCATAGTAGGTATTCGTCTGGATATCTGCTATGTTGTGGGACAAGTGAGCAGGTTTGTGACCAACCCAGGGCCACAACATTCGCAGGCGGACAAGTACATCTTGTGCTACCTGCAGAAGACACGTCACATGGGCCTCGTCCTTGGAGGCCAAGAAGGTACGGACCCCCTCCGCCTGAAGTGCTACACCGACGCTGACTGGGGAGGAAATCTTGACGACAGAAAATCCACCTCTGGATACGTGTGCATCCTGAATGGCGCTGCCATCTCATGGGCTAGGAGGAAGCAGGATTGTGTTGCCGTGTTCACGGTCGAGGCAGAGTACGTTGCTCTGTCTGAGTGATGCAAGGAGACTCAGTGGCTGTTCAGCTTGCTAGGAAAAATGACAGTGCCACAGAAGGATTCCACAGCCGTACACGTGGACAACATGAGCGTCATGTCGATGGCTGAAGATGAGATAATCTCCCGGCGAACGAAGCACATCGACATACATCACCACTACTCCTGTGACCTGCTCATGAAGAACGTGGTAGACTTGCAGCACTGTGGAACCAAGAGCANCTAGGAAAAATGACAGTGCCACAGAAGGATTCCACAGCCGTACACGTGGACAACATGAGCGTCATGTCGATGGCTGAAGATGAGATAATCTCCCGGCGAACGAAGCACATCGACATACATCACCACTACTCCTGTGACCTGCTCATGAAGAACGTGGTAGACTTGCAGCACTGTGGAACCAAGAGCATGCTTGCTGACTACATGATCAAGCCACTTGAGAGCAACTTGAACTATGTAGGCAAACATGGATTCGGCATGAGGAGTTCGGTACAGGATGGGTGAGCCCCAAGGCATCAATGGAGCCCGATGAGCGACAGATGGACAGAGTTGCAAGGGATAGATTTGTTGAATGGTATGCACCTTGTCTCTAGCTAGCTGGCTGGTTTCACGGAAAGACAAGGAATGCACTGCTCTATGGAGTACGTCCCCTTGGTCTGTTCTGAGACAGGCGAGGAATGCACTGCCCATGATGGGTATGTCCCCTGGAGATCATCATAGGAAACACAATATGTGGCCTAGTTGGGACAGGCGCCGGAGCTCATGGGTCGCGGGCTCAAACCCCGCGACGGCTGCATTTTTCTTCGTGGCCCAAAATGGGACAGGAAGCTTCTAGGAAGCTTACTAGAGCCTGGCTTGAGGATGGCACTTGGCGGTCTTAGGACGCGCCAAGTAGGAGTGTAGGCCGAGGTTGGTTCTTGTGGAACCAATATGAGCAGAAGCATTAGCAATGCTCTGCAAGTATAAAAGCCTATGCCTTGCATGGATCCATTTACAGTTCTTGCCTTTGAGACTCCTCACTACAGACCTTCATGCATATTCTTAGTAGCATATGTTCCTTACTGGTATGTACAAGTAAATACATAACAAGTTCTTGTACAGTTGATCGTGGTCTAAGTGAAACACACGTTATGTCCTATACTCCTTTTTCTGCTATTTTTTCTAGCAATCAGAATCAATTTCATATGCATAATGTACACAATACTATATGTGAACAGAAGATAACTATATCATAACACAATTTTGAGGAAAACACCAAAACAAATACGTCTTATACACTGATTGTAACGTGTATAAAATGACCACGATTAACTACACCTCTGTGCACCGCATTTGGCCACCTTCTCCCTATTCAAGGTGTTGGATTTGTTTGCTTTCTTGGTCCTGGTGAAACTGTGTACCTTCCTAACGTGCTATATGTGCCTCACCTTGAAGTCAGTCTTCTCTCTGTGACCACCCTTCATGACCAGGGAATGGACTTCTCGTCCAGCCGCGACATTGCCACTATTGTGTTGTGTTCCTTTGGTCGTGTTGTCCTCCCCGGCATGCGCTGTGATCTTCTTTTCCATGTTCCGTTCACATTGCCACTGTCATAGTTGACCTAGGCCCCTCGAACCGCGGCACATCGATGTGCACCGCGGTACATTTATGTGGTGGATTGGCACATCGGCCACCTCGGCACATCGGCACTTCGGCAGGAGGGGGGG
>SZWC01017050.1:0-24708 GCA_023375785.1 Penium margaritaceum
TAAGGCACGCTTTGCTCAACTCTGGTACGCTCTCTCCAGGTGCGCACGCCGGCTCCATCAGCTCCATCAGCTCCATCAGCTTCATCAGCTCCAACGGCTTGGTCTACACTCAGCACACAGGGACCAAAGTCAAGCTCTGCCCTTGGAGGCACAACCCTTGTGTCCCAACCAGGACAAGCTCTGCCCTTGGTGGCAAGACCCTGGGTGTGTTGGTGTAGATATCTTCTCTGTGTGCAGGTGAACATCAGCTGGAGGGGTAAGCAACGGATCTGCATCCTAAAACCGGTAGCAGACATCAACTAACATCAGCCTACATCGGCCTCAACGCAGCAGAGACGTGAAAAGAAGATAAGGGCAACAAAAATGGTTGACCCATCAGGAGGAGTGGGGGCTGCCGCAGGGCAGTCCTCAAAACCAATAGTGGCTACCACAGGGCAGACCACTAGAGCAAATGTGAGTGCTACATCACTGCCGCAAGGTCTTGGAACCTTGGGAGGAATCCCCATTTTTGAGGGGATTGACTTCCCCCTTTGGAGATGGCAGTTCGAGCTAGCGATGAAAGTGAGCAGCTTCATCAAGCTACTAAAGGGAGAGGAGCAGGTTCCCGCGGAAGGCACATCCGAGCATGAGGCATGGATGGATCGAAATGATGTTTTCATGTCATTTCTCAGCAAGGCGATAGCCAAGAATTATATTCCCATCATTGCCGGGTACACGCTGGTTTCCGAAGCTTACGACAAGCTCAAGAGCGTGCACCAATCCACCTCCCTCCCAAACAGATTATTCATCCTACAACGGCTGATCAGCATGCGGGTGAATGAGGGTGAATCAATCCCCGATTTCCTACAGGAGTTTGAAGGATTCCTTGGCGAAGCTCGCTAGATGAACTGTGACCTTGACAAAAACATGCAAGCCATGATCCTCCTCATGGCGCTACCGGAGAGCTGGAGCCCAATGATCACCGTCATGGACGGCTGAAAGGAGGATGACCTGACGTACACGGCAGTGTCCAAGTACGTGCGAAACGATGCCATGCGCTGCAGCGGAAGTGAGGCTAACTTCTCAGCCTATGCCGCACGCTACGGTGGCCGCGGGAGCAAAGGGTCAGCCTCTGGTCAGAAAGGCGGCAGTGGAAGCGGTGGTGGCGGAGGAAACAATGGCGGCAAGGCTCCCAAGCGACAGGGTAACTACCGCAATTGCGGCAAACCTGGGCACTGGGCAAGAGAGTGCAGGTCGCCAAAGAAGGAAGACGGCGGAAGCGGTGGGAACAAATGCAACAAAAAGGGTGGCAAAGAAGCCACCAACATGATGGCACAGAGCACGCCTCCAGCAAAAGGATCGGCGCTGCTCAGGCCAGGAGCTTTTGGGCTTGACTCCGGCACCGATCTTCACTCTAGCAACGACCAGGCTGGATTTGTCTCCATCGGCCCCACCGATCGGCGGTTCAGATGCGCAAACGGTAGCGTCGTGAACGCAAAGGGCGTGGGCGACAAGCTGGTGAGCAGCAGCCTCAATGGTGCAGAGAAGGATCTACGGCTACGTGACGTGGTCTACATGCCCTCCTTTGCGGCAAACCTTCTATCCGTGTCAAAAATAACACACAACGACATGACGGTGGTGGTCACGCAGAAGAAGGCGGTCATCGCCAGGAACGAGGACATCAAGGTCCTCTACGCCAACAAAGATCTTGTGGCACAGGTTCCACGGGTTGACGGACTCTACGTATTGCAGACAACGGCAGCAATGAGCTCGGAAAACGAGGGTCATGCGAGTGCAGCGGAGGCAGTGGTCTCGACACCGACGCAGGAGAGCACACCAACGAAAGCTGAAAAACCATCCTCTGCTGCAAAAGACGAAGACGCTGATCTGTGGCATAGACACTTTGGGCATGTTGCAAACAGCACGCTCCAATTCATCCAGCAACAACGGCTGGTCCGTGGCATGGATGGTCGCAAGAAGGATGCGGTTGGGTGTGGCAGCCTGTGTGAACCTTGCCTCCAAGGCAAGACCAAGCAAACTCGCTTTGAGCGCAATGGTCACCGCGCAGAATCAGCCCTTGACCTGATTCACACCGATGTGTGCGGACCCTTTCGCACGGCATCAAATGGTGGTAGCAAGTGTTTTCTGACCTTCATAGACGACCACAGTCGCAAGGTGTGGATCTTCTTCCTCAAAGCAAAGGGAGAGGTCAGAGAAAAGTTGTAGGAGTTTGTCGCCATGGTGGAGCGGCAGACCGGAAAGAAAGTCAAAGCAATGCAAAGCGACAACGGCGGAGAGTACGAGGCATGCAAGGGCTGGTTGTGGCAACATGGGATCAACCACCAGCCCACAATGCCTTACGTGCCGCAGAGCAATGGTGCTGCAGAACGGATGAATCAGACCATCCTCAGCATGGTGCGTAGCATGCTCTTTGATGCAAAGCTTCCACCGCGTTTCTGGGCAGAAGCTGCAAGAACGACATGCTATCTTGTCAACCTGACTCCTGCGGCTGCTCTGGGCAGGCGCGGAAAGAAGAAGGGAAAGCAACAGATGACGCCACAAGAAGTTTGGTCAGTGAAGAAGTCGGACGCATCACACCTGAAAGTATTTGGCTGCACAGCATGGGCAAGGATCCAGGCGGGTGAGGGTGCCGGCAAGCTGGATGCAAGAGCGCGAAAGTGCATTATGGTGGGCTATGAGACGGCACACAAGACCTACCGCCTGTGGGACCTGGCAGGAAGAAGACTTATCACCAGCCGGGACGTAACCTTTGATGAAAGGAAACCAGGCAAGGAAGAGATGCTTGATCCCACGCAAGCTCCAAAACAGGGAGAGTGGTTGGTGCTGCTGGAGTCAGGAGATCAAGCTCCTGAAAACTGGCAAGTGGTGCCAGTACAGCAGGCCGTGAAGAACAGCGGTGTGGCAGGGAGAGTGGCTGCGCAGGCTGACGCAGCGGCGAGCTCCGACACTGAGTTGGAGACATCCGAGGCATCTGAAAACAGCTCGGAGGCCAGTGGCTCTTCAAAAGAAGAAAACTTAACTTTAGAAAAGCCAGTAGCACAGGAGCAACAGCATTGTGAAGATCCACCAGCAATGTAACGTTGAAGCACACAAGAAAGAAAACAAACTGCAACGTACGATGCTGACATCAAAAGTTGGACTGGTCTAAGCTGGTCCTGTTTGGCTGAGGGAGAGCCGCTCACTGTGGCTGAGGCGCTGGCAAGGCCCGATGCGGCCAAGGAGGCGGTGGACAGCGAGCTCGCGTCCATCGAAGAAAATGGCACATGGGTGCTGGTGGACAGACCCGCTAACGCTCACGTGGTGGGCTCAAAGTGGGTGCTCAAATTGAAGCGGAAGCAAGATGATAGCATCGACAAGTACAAGGCAAGGGTTGTGGTGGAAGGATTCTCACAGCACGCAGGGTCTGAGTACGATGAGACCTTCGCACCGGTTGTCACGTTTGCCTCAATCAGGTCCCTGCTTGCCATCGCTGCCGCCAAAGACCTTGAGATCCACCAGATGGATGTGAAGACAGCTTTCCTTTATGGGAAGCTCGACAAGGAGGTGCTAATGGAGGTACCTGAAGGTGTCAAAGCACCCGAGGGTAAGGTGTGCAAGCTGGTGAAGGCGTTGTACGGGCTGAAACAGGCCCCACGGATCTGGTACAAGGAGATGGACAGCTTCATGGCTGAGATCTCCTTTGCACATTGCAAGAATGACCCCAGCGTCTATGNTCGCTGCCGCCAAAGACCTTGAGATCCACCAGATGGATGTGAAGACAGCTTTCCTTTATGGGAAGCTCGACAAGGAGGTGCTAATGGAGGTACCTGAAGGTGTCAAAGCACCCGAGGGTAAGGTGTGCAAGCTGGTGAAGCCGTTGTACGGGCTGAAACAGGTCCCAAGGATCTGGTACAAGGAGATGGACAGCTACATGGCTTACATCTCCTTTGCACATTGAAAGAATGACCCTAGCGTCTATGTGTGAGAGGACGAACGTGGCTTGCTGCTCGTGGCGTTGTACGTGGACGATCTCATCATGTGTTCTTCCTCGCAGGAGGCCCTTACGGACCTCAAGAAAGATTTGGCCAACAAGTTTAAGATGAAGGACATGGGACCTCTCGAGTACTACCTCGGGATTGCTGTTCACCGCAACCGGAAAGCAGGCACCATCGAGCTCAACCAGACCAAGTACATCATGGACGTCTTGAAGCGCTACAATATGGAGGACTGCAAACCCGTCAGCACCCCCATGCCCTCCGACTGCAAGCTCTCCTCCTCCATGTCACCAAGAAACAAGGCAGACCGACGGGAGATGAAAACCATTCCGTACCAGTCCGCCGTTGGGAGCCTCATGTACGCGATGGTGGGAACGCGACCTGACATTGCTTATGCAGTGGATGAGGTGAGCAGGTTTGTGGCCAACCCTGGGCCAGAATATTGGCAAGCTGTGAAGCGAATTTTTCGCTACCTCAAAAAGACTCGGCACGTCGGACTTCGGTTTGGAGGTCTAGAAGGATCAGACTTGCTGCGACTGACATGCTACAGTGACGCGGACTGGGGAGGACGGATTGATGACGGGAAGTCCACCTCAGGGTTTGTCTGTCTTCTCAACGGTGGTGCGGTCTCTTGGGCAAGCAGGAAGCAAGAATGCGTCTCGGTTTCTACTGCTGAGGCGGAGTACATTGCACTCTCCGAAGTGTGCAAGGAAACGCAATGGCTTCGCAGTTCGCTTGATGAGATCAAGGCACCACAAGAGGAACCAATGGTCATCCGCATTGACAACCAAAGTGCCATCGCTATGGAAGAGGATGACATGATCTCCCGGCGTACAAAGCACATCGATATTCGGTACCACTCCTCACGTGATCTTGTCGCCAAGGGTGTCGTGGAACTGGAGCACGTAGCAACCAAGAAAATGCTTGCGGACTTCTTGACTAAGCCGCTAGACAGCGAGTTGCATGTTGCAGGTGCTCGAGGAGTCGGCATGGTGGATGCAAGAGATGAGAACTAAAGACCAAGAAAGTTGACGTGCACAAACACAACCTAGAGCTACAGGTTCATGCCAAAAAAAACTACCACAGCAGGTGGCCTAAGGTGCAAGGGAGAGATTGTTGTTCTTCTATGCCCCATGGCCACTGCTATGGCTTGACGGACAGGTTGGGCATGCACTGTTCCCTTGGAGTAAGTCCCCCAAACCTTGTTTGTGTTGCAAGTCCAAGTGAGACACCAGAAGTGTAGCGCAACGGATAGCATGTTGGACTTAGGAACAACAGGTCTTGTGATCGAGTCTTGATGTGCGCAGAAGGTTTTTGACCTTTTGAGCACAGGTGAAGTTTCTTAGACATTTCTCCATGTATGAGGAGAGTGCGCCACTTGGCGGTCAGTGGATGCGCCAATTGGCGGACTGGTGAGGTGGTGTGGAGTGACCACCCCAAAAGTGCCACTACCCACACACCTTAGAAGCCAGGCCTAGGACTATATGTACCAGGCTCATTCCTCATTCTAATTACATGGTTTGGCCTTAGATGCTCCTCATAGAGTTGTCCAACTAAGGAACGTAACAAAGAAGACACTGGTTGGTCTAAGCCCCAGGAGTTAGTCTTTGACTAGCACCTCGCGCGAAAGTGACCAAGTGTTAAGTGGACACAGTTGCTAGCAAGTGATTGCCTAGGAACTGCTCAGTGTGGAACCGTGATCCTGAGGGCGATATCTTCTCCTAGCTGAAATGCTAGGAGCGGACGGCAGGTGCTATTGTGTCGGCCCTACTTTCTAGTCCGTTTGCCCCAGGCCGGTTGACACCACCTGCCACATATTCCTCTTCGAGACCATGTCCTGTTGTACGAGCTGTGGTTTGGCCATCTCGCTGATCTCCATCTCGCTCCCACCTAAGGCTCTCTAGCTTGCATATTATACACCTCGGAACAGTACCGGTCCAAGGTCTCACCTTAGAGTCGCATGTGTACCTTCCTTGGCATTTCCTTGTTGTCGAATGCCTGGTGCTTTTGGGATCCTCCTCGCCATCGCATTGTCAAGTCTTCCACCACTCTCTTCTTTGAGGCTCTCACCTACCGTTTCATGTGAAGCATTCAATCAATAGCCATGAGCCATCCTCCCACCTATGTTGCTCTTGGACTATCAGGGGAGTCTAGTCCTGTGCATGGATCCGTCTGGCTGTTGACAATCTAGCCATCATGGCTGTGGGTTCAGTGGCCTTGTCGATTCCCTTTGATGCACTTCATACTATGCCAACATTAGTCCCCTCTGGCTCATCTGATCCCATACCAGCATCAGGCCCCTCTAGCACAACGGATCCCGTGCCAAACTCAGGCCCCTCTGGCGCGCCTGATCTTGTGCAAGCGTCAGTCCCCTCTGGCACACCTGATCCTATACCAACATCCGTCCCCTCTGGCACACCCGATATTGCGATTGCGTGGAGCACCAAATAATGTGTTAGCATCAGTTCCCTCTGGCACATCTGGTCCGGTGCCTCTTTTATCTTTCCTCTTAAACACACAATCCCGTACCACTAAAAGTATCTGGGATCGCAACTATCCATGATTTTCCACCAATGTCTCCGCTTCCCTGTGACTTCACAACCCCTGTACTTATCGTTGGCCACCGACTATGCAGCCTGATAAGAGCACATTAGTAGAGGGCTCCTTTCACTAGCCTGGTGGCTGTCTTTGATCGCTGGCCTTGAGGGCACAGCAGACAGCTGATTTGGTGCCTAGACGTCCAACTCAAAATGTTCAGAGTGATGGTGCTCAAAGGCCATTGGCCTGAGTGTCTTGGCAGAATACATTGAGGTATATCTAAGGTTCCCCTTAGGCTACGAGTTGGCCTCTTGTGAGTTCTCAATCGCTTGCAATACCGTAGCTGATCTTGTCATGGTCAGGCCAAGTCAGGAGATGTTTGTTTTGGCCACTCGGAGCTCCTCCTCAATGGTTCTTGATCTAGGCACGTTGAAATGGGAAGTTTCCGTTGAGGACGGAAAGCTGTGGCGTGCTTCCCGTGAGGATGAGCTGAGAGCCACCTGTGAGCATGGTATGTATGAGCTTGTTGACCTCTCGCTTGGGCGGAAGGTCGTACGTGCCAATTGGGTCTTTTGGAAGAAAGTGAAGCCTGACATCTCACTGGACCGCTACAAGAGTCGCTTGATGGCCAAGGGTATCTCACAGGTCGAGGGTGTGGATTTTGCTGATATGTTTGCACCCGTTGGCCATATTGCCAATACTTGTGCCTTGTTAGGAATTGCTTCTCATCACGATTGGGAGCTGCAACAGATGGATGTGAACAACATGTCCCTTCATGGCACTCTAGAGAGGAGATCTACGTGGTCCAGCCACCAGGTTTTGAGGTTGGTGCCAAGGTTTGGTGCTTGTACAAGGCTTTGTATGACGTGAAGGAGTCACCCAGGTACTAGAACCTAGAGATTAGTGGCACACTAACACGTGCTGGCTACATGCTGAGTGATGCCAAATTTTCCCTCTTTTGTAGACGGATTACTGATAGCTTTACCAGCATACTGGTTTATGTGGATGACCTCCTCATTACATCTCCTTTGACATAGGTCTTGAAGGAGGCCAAGGAAGTCCTTCACGTTTCCTACAAGAAATGACCATGGTCCTACAGCTCTGTTCCTGGGGATGGAGTCTTACGTGATTGCAAGAAGCACAAAATCTTGCGACATTAGGCACATTACTTCCGCATTGTGGAGAAGCAGTTTGTTGACCTTCTTGGTGTAGTTCCCACAGCCCCCACCCCTATCACAGCTGATGGATAGGATGTCCTAAAGGTGGATGATCTAGTACAGTTGAGGAAGACGGTAAATGTGACCTTGTATTTGTGCCTCATTTGCTTTCTAATGTTCTCGGCCACAAGCACACATTCCAAAATCTCCTTTGCTGTCAACATCCTTGCAAAGTTCTAACAGTTTCCTCAAGCAAGAGTTCTCCAAGTAGCTGTGCACGTGGTGCAGTATGTACCGTGGCCCTGGCGGACGCTGCGTGTACGATCAACTCGCACCGTCAACTGTACGTGGCTAGTACGAACGACAAAGTACAAATATGCTGCTGAACTTTGCAAAATTTCTCACGCACACTGAAGACGTGGCAGTGCAAGGGTCAACAGCCAAGCGTACGCATGGCAACCTCGGCCGTGAGTCGTTTATTGACCGTCATCCAGGCTTTGAAGACATCATCATGTCCACGGTTGCAGACATGAGGGCTGCCAAGACAGTCGTAAACTCGCCCAAACTCCGCAGCATCATCCATGCCCTCATAAGCAAGCACCATGCGGAAGAGCTGCCAGCCAACGGCGGCAGCATGAAGTTCTGTCGGTCTTGGATACGCGGATTCGTTTGTACCTGCATGAGATGGAGCTACAGATGCGGCACTCCGGTTGCGCAAAAACTACCGGCCAACTGGGAGGCCATGGTGGAGGCCATGCATTAGCGCGTTGCCACCTTAATGTTCACCCTGAACGTGGAGCCAGATTTTGTGGTGAACGGCGACCACACTGGGATTTGCCTCATGCCTACCGGTGCATTTCATGCTTGTCCCCGTCTTTACTTCTTCCATTTTTGCAACTTCAACTGAATCCCAACTGCCGCCGCATGTGCGTGCAGGAGACCCCACTTACGTGCCCATGGGCTGGAAGGAGGTTGCAATCACAGCGATGGATGACAAAAGGAAGATCACTGTCCTTGTCTCCTCCACCATGTCCGGAACACTGCTACCCCCCCCAGCTTGTTTACGCAGACAAGATGGACAGGTGCCACCCGGACAACGCTGACAGACACCGTGCGCATGATGATCATCACTTCATGCTCACACACACCAAGAATCACTGGGCCAACGCAAATTCAACACGTGATTAAATCACCCATGTGATCCATCCCTGGTACAAACGGGAGTGTGAGAAGCGAGTGAAAGAAGTGGGAAAGTAGAAATTGATTCTACTTGTGGACGCATGGTGTCCAAAAACGTCCAAGGAGTTAGGAGAATTTCTGAAAATGCACTAATCGTACGTGCGCCTGCTGTTCATTCCAGCCGGTTGCACCTCAAAGGTGCAGCCTGCAGACGTAGGCTTACAGAGGCCCTTCAAAGCCGCCATAGAAACTGCCTACCATGAGTGGCATGCACAACAAGTGTGTGCAAGCCTAGCATCTGGACAGAACGGGAAGGTCGACTTGGGCAAAGGAAAAATGTGTAATCTTGGACTGACATGGGTGCTCGAGTCGTGGTTGAAGCTTCATTTCTTGCAGGCTCTGGTAAAACATGCATGGGACGCTTGTGGGTTTGGTCGGTGCATGGAGGCTAGTTTCCGCGAAAGTGCAGCGGAGGAAGCGATGGCTGATGATAGTACACTTTTCAAGGAGAGCGTGAGCCCTGAACTGGAGGATGTCATCGCACCGTAGGCTCGATTCTGCCCCTGCCTTGCAAGTTAAACTTTTTCCCAGATGTGCATGTGCGCCTCCTTAGTTGAACCCGACTAAGGTTTTTCCAAGTGCCTCTTTTACTTTTGCAGAAAACATGGTGGATGGAATAATTATTTACGTAACGTAGTGGACGGAATTATGAGCTTGACAAAAGAATTTTGGGAACAAATATTTTGACATAAAAGACTTTTTTATGTGACCCATGGGCGAACTAAAAAATCAGTTTGCACGAATATGGGTGACAGTACGGTACAATGATTGGGTCTGGATTCCTAATGGGCATGGTCAGATAGGCCACTTGTTCATGCTGGATGGCACTGCTGTGATGTGGCACATCGTCAAGGAGGACTGCATCACACATAGCTCCTCAGAGGCTGAGTATGTTACGCTGGTGGCTGGGGCTGCTGAGGCGGTGTACCTGTAGTGTCTGTTTTGTGAGTAACGTTAGTCTGTGCCTTTTGTTGTTCTGTGCTGTGACAACAAGAGTGCTCTTTCCATTGCTGAGAAATGTTATGTATTTTTTGCACGCACAAAGCACATTGCTATTGAGTATCACTTTGTGCATGATATTGTGGAGCGACTAGTGATCTCCGGCATCCTGATTGGCACAGACATGCAGTGGGCTGACAACCTGACCAAGATACAGGTCCGCCAAAAGTTCATTGTGGCCGTTTGTTTCATCAGGCTTTTCCCCTTGCATAAGGGTGGTTAAGAGTAGGATGTGTGAGTATGGACCACTGAGCATCTCGATGAACACCCATGTCAGCTCTACATAAGGGTGCAAACCGAGTCCCCATATCTATGGATCTAAACTGTTAGTAATGGATTAGGTGTGGAATTGTGGAGGGGAGGAAAATGAGGATGATGAGATGATGGAAGTTGCATAGGATCCTCTCACTGTCATGTGAATAGTGAAACTCCCATAAATACCTTGTTCTTCTATTTCTTTGCTGGTCTGGTCCACTGTTTGTTGCTGCATGCATGTGGTTCACAACCTGCTGTGACACCAAGTTAACATTGTATTTACTATCTACATTCTAGTTTGTAATGAACATGATACACGCTGGTGAAGGATTTCATGTTGGTTGCATATGTTTGTCTAATTCTCATGGGATCCGTGGAACTTTGAAGGTACCCTCATTGTCATCTCTCTATGCTTATGAATTCCATTGTGTAAGAATTAATGAATGGAGTTTCACTGCCTGATTTGAATAATTCAAAGGTCAATATGCACAAACCATGTAAACCATTGCATGGAATAATGAACATCATGCAATCTGACCAAGGGTAGGAACGAGGACTGAAAGCCATGTAAAGTGACTGTTAGTGTAAACAGAAGTACAGAATGTGTACATGCACTATTTTGAGTATGTATTGTAAAGTAAAAAAAATCATGTTACTAACGTTTCTGGAGTTTAGTCATAGTTTTTATCCAACTTGAAAATTTCTGAACCCCAGGATCTGTCGGGGTCCCAAACGATCCATGGAACCCAGTGGATCCGCAGATCTGGACTCAGATTCATGGATCTGGATCCATGAGGAGATCCGTACTATCGGAGCTGGAACCATCCCCAGATCCGCGGATCTAATCCGGTGTGCACACTTAGTTCTGCACGTGTATGGACATGCGTACCATCGGGTCATGGGGGAGTGTTGTGATGTGGGTCATCCTCGTCTTTCTGTATAGCTTGCTATGAAAACTCATCCATATCCATGCTCGTGCAAATGCTTGATGCGGACCCAGCGCGTATCGGAGCACCAATGGGTGGTTATCCCATCCACTAGCAGCTCCCAGATTTCCTCTACGATGTCCTAGATGCTTGCTGGGATGCTCTACAGTTTCTTCTAGTCAGTAGAGTTTTCATGTTAGACTGGCTCTTGAGCCCAATTTTAATGTTTTGTATTTTATGTTCACTGATTGCTGCCAGAACTATGCTTGTGAAAAGTTGTAGCATCCGGCTCAAAACTTTACATCTCTAGGTTCAGACGGTGTTGCGTTTGGATGCATGTTTGTGGAGTTATGACCAAAATAGTGGTTTTCGGCAAGTTAAAGGACAAAATGACACTGTTGCAGGTGTCACCCACCATACGCTGTGGCAGGTATTCATGCTGTGTGCTTGTCAGTTATCATATCTCTCTGCATGATAAGCCTTTGAAGCTTATGATACTTTGTATGTCTTCCTAGCCTAACCCTTTTGGTTTCTTGAACCTGCTTGCTTGCCACTGTGCCTGCTGACTTGACAGTGTCGCCACGTCAGCAGTAACAAGGCGAGGAAGCCTCCAAGCAGTTTATTACCATCTCCTTGTGTGGAGTCTTCCACTTGGTAGCAATGCACAACCAGATCCATCCAAAGCAGCCATCGTCACGCATCTCACCGACAGTAATACACGACTATTCGGAGTAGCACAGAAAATGTCTAGGTTCAGGCAGCCACAAATTTGCAGTGCAGCGCTCTTCTAGCTGATTCTGACCATACAACTGTGTTTGTAGTGTGTATGCATTTGGTATGTTCCAGATTTTAAGAATAACGGATGACGCCCAGATTTGGGGATATCGGTCCTCTAGCAGGGTTCACCGAGAAAACCCCACATGCCAGAAAATAGTGCATTTTCCTCATTGACTGGTAGACTTAGTAACAAGCTCCACAGAAGTGAGGGCCTAGGTTAGTGCGGAAGGGGTCTCACACGAAGCTTCATTGTTACTATCAAAATCCATTACTTACTTCTAGTTTTGGCACTAACTTTCAAATGCAACTTTTCCCTCTCATAACTGTGCAGTGAGCACTCTTCTGGCTCTAAGTTTGGGAATAGCTGGCCACGCAGTTCAATCCAAGTGTTTGAGGCCTTAGAAAACAATCTTGCCCAAAGTGGCATAACATTGTTTCTAGCTTGGTATCATGGCCATTGCATAGCAGATGGAGCAGACTGAGGACCCGCATCAGTGTACAGATGCCACTCAATACTGGCAGACCCCCATGTACGCCAGAGTAGGGGAAATTGTACCAGATTTCTTCCGGGAGACTTAGCCTCGCCTGATTGTGGCTTCAAAACACTCCCGATGTAAGGAAAATACTGATGTTTGCAGCATTGACCCCACGATGGTGGTAGTGTAGGTGGTCACACTACCGACACAACATGGCACGACACGGATGGGTAAGCCGACACACATGGCAATAGCACCGCCACGCAACAAGGAAGTGTCCTCGCTGCACCCCCATTATTCCCTGTTCTCCTCCTCCTCCATCTGTACTACACAATGTACTCTTCCTACCGGGTGCAGCCACATCAACAGCTGAGCAGTGATCTCTGTCACACTGGCAAATCAGAGAAGTAAAGAAGAAAATCAATTCCGGACTCGGGCACGCTCACTCGCTTGCTTGCTGCCTGCCACACGACAGGAACAGCAGCACCAGAGCAAAGCAGCAACAATAGTAGCATTGTGTAGTAACACCAATAGTAGTGTAGCAGTAACAATGTCAGAAGCAGCAATAGTAGCACCAGCACAACAGCGTTGCAGTTGCACATAGCAGCAGACCATAGCCGTAAGTTCAGTAGCTTCACATTGGCAGCAGCACCAGCAGTGCAGCAGCATCTTGCAGTGATAGAAGCAGCTGTATGAAGCAGCAGCTGTAGTAGCAACATTGTGAAGCGGCAACACCAGCGCTGCGGTGATGACTACAGCAGCGGCGTTCGCTCTAGCAAGCCAGCTGTTCAAGCAACAAAGAAGCTATACAAGCTTCAGCGCAACTCCTGCAGGATTCCGGCCCACAACAACCACTGTGAAAATAATTGGATATGTAAGGAATTCCCCAGAAGGGGGTGCAAGAGTAATGACAAGGCATTTTTTAATAAAGATACAAAAAGGTAAAGTTATCCCCTCTCTTCAATTCCTGAAGAAAATTGGGTTTTTGGAGTCTTTGGACAGTAATCAAGATCTTCAACAAACCAGCAACAACAACATCATTACAACACGCGATGGTGGTGACATCCTCTACCAACCGCCAAGGCCCGACCATGTACCACGGGAGTGGCGCAGTCCACCCTTGCTAGTGTGACACCACTAGTTGGCCCTGTCGCTGCTCTTCAGCAACAGATTGACGATGTGTGCACACTCCTAGCCACCTTAGAGTCTGCTCGGACAGCCATACCCAGTCAACTGACTGGGTACCTCTCCCTGGACATCCTGGTCCCAGAGTCTCTGCCGCAGTCCAGACAGTAGTCCGGCAACACCAACAGCAGCAACAACAGTCCATCTCTTGTATCATAGAGTCTCTAGGCATTGCAGCTAGTATTTAGCGCAGGCCAAAGGATTTTGAGACACCACCATCCCACCTTGAGATGGGATATCTCACGTCTTGGGAGCTGTTGTTTTGCTTGTGGGCTCATGGTAAGTATCTCTGGCCCTACTACACCCTAGCTAGGACCTTGGTCTTCACCGCACCAAAGAATGATCGCACTGATCTTGAGCCCTTTATTAGCAATCTTACTGCCAACATCGACCCTAACTCCATGAGGCCTGGAGTATCGTCCCTACTGTGCTTCTAGACAAACTATCAACAGTCGCCTTTTGAGGAGCTTGAGTGACCTGCAGCTGGGTGACAGAGTTTACCACTGTCTATTGGCATTGCACACAAGATCTTCTTGGTCAGCTCGGCAAGGCTGGTCCGCCTACGTTGGCTTCCCTCCTCACCATCAAGAATGACGTAACTCCTGACTACACAAAGATCCTCATCAACTTTGATCTCGTGATTATAGAGGCCATGAATTCTGAGGGAACTACAATGCCCTGATTCTATTCCTGGTTTTTTACGTGAGATGAGACAATTCAGGAAACCCGCCTGGAGAATGGAGATAAGGCCGCATGGGCAGCAGTCAGCTCTAGCTCTCCTGCGTATCTGTCATCCCGGATCCTTGGTACCGCTGGAGCCGCACATGGTCCTGGCCGTGACAAAGGGGACCGTTGGAAAAAGGGAAAGGGAAACACCTAACAGCCATCTGACAGGAGCTCCTCCCGTGGCAGCTCTCTAGTCTGCCACCATTGTGGCCAACCGGGTCATGGTTGGTAAACTTGCCCGTCACCCACTTAAGAGTCTCACATAGTCACCTTCATGCATCGTGAGCGTAAGAGTGTCTTCTCCTCCCCTGAGTGTTCACTTGTACCGGTCTCGTGGTATTCCCCTAATAGCAGTCTTAGAAGCTCCTCATGTGGTGGTGCGATGACTTGGAGAGTTAATTGTCATTTCCAGTAGGGATTGTCAAACCATTGTTTGGTCTTGTCGTACCCGCAGTGTAACCCTTCGCAAACATCATCATGAGGTACATGTCTCATTTGACAAGAAACATGCGGATCTTGGCCATCAATTCTATTTGCCGACTAAGAGCATCCATTGGATTTTTTTTTCCACGTCACTCATTGATGTCGTAGTTGTATTTGGACTCGAGGAACTCCATCCATTGAGTCTGTTGATGGCTTAGATTTGGCTGAGTTCTGAGATACTTGAGCGTGTGGTGATCAATGCGGATGACACATCGTAAATATTTCAGGTAGCACTGCCATGTTCGAATGTGTGTGCACCTGCAAACTTCTCTTTCTTGTGCACTACGCAGTTCAGTTGTAGTCTGTATAGTTTTCTCCACCAATGTTTTCTTAAGGAGAACAGCTCTTATTACCCGATTTGACACATTAGGGGCCATGATATAGTCCACTACCAGGAACGCTTTTTCTTTTTTTTCCCTCCCAACTCCATTTGATGGTTTTACAAATGAGACCGGAGAGATACACTGACACTCGGACATAATCATTTACAAATCAACAGTGTTAGTTGTAACATCCTACAAACACCTTAACGTCCAAAATGCAGGTGGGCATCAGCCAATCAGCAACCGACTCCAATTTCTTTGGTTCCATGGTTATTCGTCCGCCACCAATGATGTTGTCCAATGAAATGATCGAATAGTAACCAAAGCCAGTTTTTTAGAGTTGACACATCATTTCAGTTGAATCCATCTATCAACGGTATTTTATCCTCAAACTGACACAAAAACAGAGCAGACAATCAAAAACATCTTCTGCACTTTATGCGAACCCCATGGCAATGACTGGACGGCAAAACTACCAACCACCGAACTTGCACATAACTCAGCAACTTCCACCGCCATGGTTAGACTCTGACGGCAGGATGTCGTGAGAGTCTGAGACCATCAAGCTCCGGGTGTTTGGCCCAGTCGGCCAAGTACCCTGTCTAAGTCCATGATTCTGGTATCGGAGCATCTTGGTCCGAGTCCGGCGTGTGGATGCAAAGAGCAGCTCACACCTATGTGGGGTAATGTAGCGTGGCCACTGCAACCTAGCTTGAATGGGATCCCCTGACCTATGGGCCATCGAACAGGATGGCTTGCGGATCAGAGACCCTAAAGCACCACCATTTTGGCCTAGTTGGGCATGGATTCCATCCAAACATGTTATGAGAAATCTCTTTGCCCTTTTTTGTCCCCTTTGTTATTCCGCTACAATAGAGCATGGTCTTGTTGTGATGTGATCCATTCTCGTCTATTTGTCCAGCTTGTCATGACCACTCTGTTGTGTCTATTCTTGTGCAGATACCTGATGCGGAGCTAGTTGGCGGTGGAGCAGCATTGTGTGGTGGTCCACCCACCACAAGCTGCAATACAACTGCCATGGAATCTTGGATGATTGTTGGGACCTTCTACACTTTTTTCTGCGGGCTCTAGGATCTTCTTGGAGGAATAGCCTTGGACCCAAATTTCATGTTTTTACATTGTGTGTCCTGAAACTAATGCCGGTACGATTCATGTACACTCATAGTGCTGGGCTTGAGTGTCTCTATCTTTTGCTTAAAAAAATGTTGCATTTGGATGCTACACATTCTGAGCCAAACAAAGTAACAAACTTACTCTTTTATTGTACATTACACGTTGTGCATTGTGGCAGATATCTATGTTGTGAGATGATCAGTTACTGTTTCTCTCTACAAGATAAATCCATTGAAGCTTATGAGAATCTGTGAATCTCTCCTAGCCAAACCCTCTTTATTCTCGAACCTGAGTTGCATGCTTCTACGTTAGCTGACTGCAAATTAGCGATAGCAAAGCTAGGAAGCTTCTAGGAAAATTTCTCATGGTACCAAAGTAATGAGACTCTACTCACTAAGCTCTACAACAAAGATGCAGCTTTGAAAACTATATGAAGTGCCATACTCGCAGCCATGTTCTTGGGACCCGCCGTAGCGCACAGCAGAAACAGAGACACTTTCCTGACTTCAGGAGCAGTGGCATCACTACGCTACCGTCTTGAGTGGACAACGGTGTCGATAGTAGCAGCGTGAGTCGCTGCCACTGTCACAACAGTAGCAGAAGTAGTGGTACTGTATGACATCATCCACATGGAGTAGTAGTAGCATAGCCACAGCTGTGGCTGCACTTTACCAATGGGTGAAATAGCTTGCATACCCATAAAACCCAAAGTGTGACTCTCATCTGCCTGTTGTTCGGAACAAAAGCAACCATCCATCCATCATTTGGATTAAAGGCAACCATTTTTCCATGCCCTTCGTCAAAAGAAATCATCTGCCCACGGTAGTTTCAGTTATCAACAACTACCAGTACCTGTGCTATATTTGTTTGACTCTGGGAAGGTCGTTGCTTTTCTTCAGCCAAACCCTGATTTTGCGTTGGGTTTCTGTACACTCATGAACTGCATGTGTCTACATGCGACTTTCTTCAAAGTGACCGTTTTACGTATAGAGTTGGTTTGGCAGTCTCTACGTCCTTCATTCAATGGGGACCGTAGGTGTATATGTCAACCATGCAAAGCATGTCACTTCTGCGATGCTTCACATCTTTTTTAGTCGAGTACATACCGACATAAAAAACATGCTCTTCATGAGTAGATTCCAGATTTTCTGCTGAACCTGCATGTGCACAAAAAGCAAGGTGGCAAACCGTCCAGTCAAGCTCGCAAGTGCGAATTGAACGAGGAATCCCTGCACACCACTTTTGAAGAATGATGTAATGGGTCCATAACATCAGCCCCGAGAAAACTCCGTGGACATGACATGCACAGGCCTCGGTTGGATGGTCACAGGTATACGTGAGCGAATGCCGAGTGTTGGCGGGGAAACTTGCGCCCCCTGTCCCCTTTACTCGTGAATGTGGTTTGAAGTCGCCTGTGCACACCGATGACCATGTAGGGGCATCAGGTGTACGAGGTGGAGCGCCAACATGGCCTTGACACTTGTCATCAAGCAAGGTGATTCAACATGCAGGGTATGAGAGACATATACTGCAGGAAAAAGATGCATAGGTATGTTTTGTTGGGGGTATGGCGCCCCAAACCTGGGGAAGTGCCCGGAGGGAGGAGGCTTCTGCCTCCGCCTGACCGATGCATAGTCAGTCGCCTAGGCCTGCCAGTTGACCACCCGTCACATGTACTCATGCACTGTGTCCAAGAACAGCCGCGCTCTCACCTCGCCCAGTCCCTTTGACACCACGTCTGGCTATGTCTGGCAGACAGGGTGCCCTGCATGCGCTGTCCCAGTACGGTCCACCACGCATGCTACCTCGTCGCTAATCGACCACGGAGGCCACTGACGTGATGCCTGTGTTGGCACCTTCTGACCCAAGGCGGCGCAACCTTGGTCGCCCGACAGGACCCAAGTCTTCTGGGTGGCAACCCACTGTCGAGCTTGTGGCACCACCCGATGTAGTACGCGCAGCACCACCCGCTGCACCATCGGTTGTACCACCCGCTGCGCCACCCACTGCATCACCTGCTGCACCTCCCGCTACACCAGCTGCTGCACCACCCGCTGCACCACCCCCTGCACCACCCGCTGCACCACCACAGCCAGCTCCCCCTGCACCACCCACTTTACATCGTACTGGTCCTAGCAATGCCACTCATGCACGTGTCCACGGCCGGCCGGCGCATCACACTCACCGCAGCCAGAATCCGAGCCGGTCCCCCGCTTCGCGTCCCTCTACGCAGAATCGGCCAGCGGCCCCTTCACCGGGCAACCCCACTGTTCATGGAAACCACACTCCTAGGAGCGTGGGTCCACCACCATAGCCAGCTGTGCCTCGGGGTCCCGTTCATGGTGTTCTTGCAGCATCGGCTCCAGTCCAGTCCCCCCCTCCGGCACCCAACACTGTCTTCGACTCAGGTGCTAAAGAAGAACTCTTCTTCTGGCTCAATCGTAGCCGGGAGTATGAGGAATAGGAGAAATACTGGGATGAAGATGCTACAAAGAATCTGCATCTGCTTTGGATGGAGCCTCACTCCCCGGAGCAGACCGAGGTCCCGTCCTATACACGTTCGTCGTGGGGCAGACACTGGGTGCACTGCCCTAGTGTTTCCTTTGGTAACTTTGTGCTATTAGCTTAAATGATTAAAATCTTTACACAATGTTGTTTCAACTCCCGGCATTGTTTCCCAGATTTCATCGCATGCGTGACGTACGATGCAAATGTTTTTGCAGGTTCATCGGACAGCTCCCCTGATGGTACCACCAAAAAAAGGAAGGCTGACGTTGATGAGCTTCTGGAAGAGCAGAAGTTTTGGAACATGGTTGCTTGCAGGGTGGCGATTAAGGACTATGCAGTAGAGCATCGTTTCGGGCTCACGTGGGTGCACAGTGAGCCAGGACGTATGCATGTTTGGTGTGTGGAGGAGATGAAAAGGGGCTATTCCTGGGCTGTTTGTGCAGTCTTAAGTTTAAAGATTGGGATTTGAAACTCTCCCACGTCGTGCAAGGCCACTGATGCATGCCTAGGATTGGACGCAGAAGTCCGGCTCGGACGACAAGACGGATTGCCGGCAAAATTTTAACCCAGGTGGCCCATGATCCAAAAACTCCTGCTCTACTGTGAGCCATCATCAGTTCTACTGTAATGCATACTGTACTTTGTGCAGCGGCTCATGGCAGAGCGGCAGGTGCAGATTGTCAACTGCAACAAGGCCTTAGCGCCCACCCCAGCAAATAGACTCCTCCACAGTTTTGCGGTGGCCAGAGACTCCGACGTCATCATGGAGGAGCCGCACTCTGTGATGGTTTGGGGTCCAACCAACGTGCGCCGGCAAATGGACCTCTGGCTCTCGTCTTGTGACTGTGGCCGCTGGCGTGAGTTTGGCCAGCCTTGCCAACACGCATGTTCAGTCATGATGGAGATGGGTGAAGACCCAACCACGCGCATGTACGTCGGCTAGAAACTGAGGTACAGGAGCAGGACGTACGGCAACCCCATGTCATCGATTGCAACAGAGGGTATCCGTGCTGCTCCGTCTGGCTGGGGGTAACCAGGGCCTCGCCGAGGCCGAGGGAGTCCGAGGACTTCCCGCTTTGAGCATGAGCCACTCTGTAAGTACAAATTCATCTACCCGCCGTGTGGCTGCAAGGGCCACACACACAAAAAGTACCCCAACCCCGCAGCACCACATCCACACCAGGCAGCTGTACAGCTAAGAGTTGACCGTGCCGCAGCAGCAGCAGGTGATGGACTAGAGAGGGAAGCAGCAACACATTTCACAAAAGGTGATAGAGCAGTAGAAGATGGAGCAGCAACCGACGACTTCGAACCAGACGACTATGACCCTGAAGCTGAGCCGCGTGGGTCTTTGACAGAAGAGGAGGTTGACGAGGCAGTATAGAACGACTTCAACGACAGCGCTTCAGACAGTGATAGTGAAGAATCTCTCGGATACACAGCAGAGACAGATCAGGGGCTGCTAACACAAGAGGAGCAGGATGCAGAAGGTGCTGGGTTCATGGACGAGTACGGGGAAGTCCAGTATGACATAGAAGACCAGGCAGAAGAGTAAAAAGAGGGAGAGACAAGACACAGGGAGAAGAAGGCGGAGAAGAGGATAACCATTAAGTACATGGCATGGATGCTCTTGGGACCTAAGATAATTGTTTCCTTTGTAGCTTTTCCATGTAAGAACTCTGTCACATGCTTGTTTTCATTCATGGGAGCCTTCTCAGCCTTGCCAAACTGTCACTGTGCAGGAGTACAAGGTCCAAGCATTTGGCTGCCCTGACCATTTCTCATCATGGACAACACATGGTGGAGAAATCTATGGTTATGGCAGCATTACTAGCCTGTGATCTCAGACTGCGTACCACTTCCTGCGGAGGTCGTGTGTTAGAGCAATACTACACGGCAGAAGCATGCTTTCCATGTTCAAATGTGTGGTTTGATTTTCCGTAAGGAGATGTTTCCTAAACCAATCCTTTCCACTGCAACCATGAAATGTCTCTATTAATCAGAGGTTAGCATTGTTGTGTTAGCAATGACAGTTTACACTTTGTAACATCAAATCTTGGTAGAGGTGTTAGACAAGCATGTGTAAAGAACATCCAGGAAACCAGACTACCAAAACGTATTTAAGACCGCAGGTACTCCATTTGTATTCCTCCTCATCATTTGTAACTGAAGTCAATGGAGTGCACTCAACTGTCATCAAAGCTGCTGATGGTGACTTCATTCCTCTGTGGGGTTGGGACATGCTACTTGTTTTCAAAAGTGCAAGATGAATGGAGAGGTTTGATGGTAAATATGCATTATAGCACATTCCCAGAACCATGTGACATGCTACAATCAATGAAGCACAATCCCAATAACATATTCTATGACGTTGCTCCAGAATTTGACGATGGGATTGTACTTAACCCCAATCCACCCATGGCATCACGTAGCCGCGTGCAGTTATGCCCCATGTGTGACATCATTGGATGGATCCACACGCTCCACCCCCGTGTGCAGCAGTGGCTTGTGAACAGGAAGCCGGGTCCACTTGAGGAACGTTGAGACAGGTTCCAGATCACTTTAATTCCTATTTAAAATGTTATTGGAAGCCTCTTCTTCTTATGAAGTATTGTTACCATGAATGTTGGTCGTGAGACCGTGCCAATTTCTGCATGGAAATTCCAATGTAATTTTAGGCAGAGTTATTACTCAAAGACATGGTATCCTAATGATCTCTACATTTTTTTATCAAAACCATAATCTAGGGAATTTGTATTTTTTATAACCGGTTTCTTGAAACATGCTGTTTAGGTGGTACCTTCATATTTGTTCAATGAAAAAGGCTGATTCTTATTTTCGACGATGGTCGGTCTCAAACGCCGTTGACATGCTGTATTTGAGGTTGCATGTGTCCAACCGCATCGGCTTTCATGTCAGTCCTGTCAACCTTACGTGGCATGCCACGTCAGGCTGACAGGACTGGCAAGAAAAATATGCTTTTTCACCTTGTGGGAGAGTCGAGTCCGGAGGTGAACTGTCGCTTAGGATTCTTTTACATGATTTTTTGGGCTTCGACGAAACCTCAGTACCCAAACCCCAAGAATTATTCATTTAAAACCCACTTTGAAAACTCGATTATAGATGTATGTTTCGAGCAAAGTATCCCCAAACAAATGTTTGTAATCAAACATCAAGATCAGTAGGATGTTTTACCTATGCAGAAAACATTCCTGGTGGCTCTGGTATTTGAGGTACAAAATATACAGTATTCATGTCTAATGTACCCTTACTTTTACATGCCACAAGGTTCAAAGTCTAGCACACCAGAGAGGGTCTGGATGGACCCATGGCTGCCAGTGACGAGGGCAACATATGGGATGACAATGGGACACCTTAACACCCATGATTTGGCACATGTCGAATGGGTCGGTTAGAAGTGGCTCGAAGTTCTTTGAGTCCCACTTGCGCTTGATCTTGGTCCATGTGACCCAGGCATCATAAAGGCCCGTTGGGGGCCAAGGTGGAATAACAAATCCCCATGCAACCACTTGAGAAACATCCAGATCTCCTTCCCACTTTTGGAGAGGCGGCAAGGGACGACCACTGAGCGGCAGGTGGTTTGTGCAAGACATGTTTCTTCTTGAGGTAGCCACTTTAAAAGAGAAGTAGAAAACTGAACAGACCCACAAAACGGTTGAACATTGAAACAAGCCTTTTGGCTTGCCTGTTGCATGACGTCCATTTGAAATCATGGACCAGTAATAATGGAAAGTAGATTCAAAATACTCATGGACGAACCAGAATACATGCATGAAATGGATGGCATACTCATCTAGATCGATCTCACATTATATGTTGTCTATCCATCTCGGAGAAGGGATTGTTTCATATGCTACACGGTTCACAGCCAAGCATAACACAGTGGGTCCGGATGGATTCATTGCTGCCAATGAGGAGGGTACCATAACGGACGATGATGTGGCAGTTTAACACCCAGGTGCCGACACATGTTCTATGGGTCGGCTGAGTCGTCTACATCGCCATTTGAGTAAAGTATGCGTGTAGCGGGAGGGCCGGTTCGGCCCTCTCCTCCCTCGTAACTAGCAAGGGTTGGCTGGTGGCCAGCCACGCGCTGGCCACTGGCCAGCTGGCAGCCGGCCGGCTGGGTTGCCGGCCGCCAGTCAGGTGACCGGCCACCTGCCAGCCAGCCCCAGCAGCCGATCGAGCTGGGGGCTCAATCGGCTGCCAAGGGGCCACCACGCCTCGCGAGCAAGGCTGGTGGCAAGAACCCTTACCCTCACCATCCCCTCCGTGCCAGTTGAGGTGAGATGGAAAAGGGGAGGGCGTAGATGAGAGAGAGGGTGAGCGAGCGGCACAAAGCTGGACGCTAAATCGTCAACTGTGCCTTACATGCGAAAAGTTTGTGCTGTCGCGAAAAAAATTTGAAGTCACAAATTAGCATGACTTTGACTGATTTCTCAGTAAAACTCATGCGAACTCATGAGTTCAGATATACACTCCTTATTTGGACCCCATAACAAGGGGGTGAGGTTCAAACAAAAAAATGGGCCTCCAGAGACTCGGAACATTCTAGTCTCCCTGCTCAGTGTCGTTCATGTTGATTGCTCCTCAGTACTAAGAGGGGGAAAACCCCTCACGCGGAATGAGATCGCCATTCTGCAAACTTTGACAAGGACCTACGTACAGGAGCTGGAGAAGCAACCGTTACAGTGGTTCTCATAGCCAAACGACCCTTGCGATCAACTGTGCAATTTTCCCCGTGACTACCCCATGTATAAAGTGATGCGAGCACATGTAGCAATAGCAAAAGGGCAAAATGGGGTACGGCATCTACAGTTACCCGTTTCAAGCACCGTAAACTGCGTCAAGAAGTTCTTGAAGAGCTCTTCTTCATCCTCATTCCCCTAGGCTTCCCCTTTTCCCCTAGGGGCTAGTCGATTTCTTTGTGGGACGGGGTGAGGAGTGTCCACCCCCAAACCACCGACTTTCTCCCTCTTTTCAAGGTTCCTACTCTTCTCCATCAACCAAAAATTGGGGTAGTACTATAACTAAAGACCACAAACTCTCACGGCCTGATAGGAAAAGAAAAAGGAGGAAGGCAAAACATTGGAAATTTTTGGAGGCCGCCCCATTGTTGTGGAGCACAAGAGAGAAGCCTCCGAGGAGGCACAAGGCATGCCAAGAGGAATCAAGAGGAGACCAAGGAAGACCAGAAGACAAGAAAGAAGACAAGAGGATTGAAGGAAGAGCGTAGGAGGGTGGGAACTCTAAGTTATAGTTACCCTCCTCCCCTCCTCCTCGCCATAGGAGTGGTGCTCATGTTTGGGTAGCTTCCTCGTTCTTTTTTCCTGATTCTAGTTTTACAGAATTTCTAGCTTGCCTAGTGCCGTGAGTCACGTCTTAGAATTTTGCCTAGAATCCACGTACTTGTGCGGACCGTGGCGGTGCAGAAAAATAGAATTTTTCTAGGGTGCTTTCACCGTATACCCACCATTTCTGCAACTAATTTATGGTAATCCGAAATCTCACACAAAAAGAATGTGATGGCCACTTTGCCAGAAAAATACTTCTAACGTCTAGGAAAAACAAAAAACACTCCTAAGGGACGTTGTTAAAAACCAATACACTGGGTTTCCACTGTAGAAAAAGTGAGTACTTCAAAATCTTGAATACTACGCATACCCACTACGACGCTCCGCCTAGGAAGACGACAAGATGAAAACAAAACCTCAACCAATGACGCTTGCATTTCTCCTGACGAAGAGGCTTGAATGAGGTTCCGTATTAGAAAGAACATAATCCACAAGGTAGAGTTTTGTTTCTCTCATTTCTTTTTCCCATCATTTGTTTGTGCCTCTCTCTCTCTCTCTCTCTCTCTCTCTCTCTCTCTCTTTCTCCTTCTCTTTTTTGTCTCTCCCTCTATCTTTGTATCAATCTCATTTTAGTGTGACTGCTTTTGATGTGATCACTTAAGAATTTGAGGGTTTGATTCTGTTTGAAACACT
>SZWC01017050.1:24730-62299 GCA_023375785.1 Penium margaritaceum
CCTCTCTCTCTCTCTCTCTCTCTCTCTCTCTCTTTCTCCTTCTCTTTTTTGTCTCTCCCTCTATCTTTGTATCAATCTCATTTTAGTGTGACTGCTTTTGATGTGATCACTTAAGAATTTGAGGGTTTGATTCTGTTTGAAACACTTCATTGATAAAAAGTTGCCAATGTTGGTCGTCGTTGGCCGATATCGGCAACATAGGCCGATATCGGCAAGGGGGAAGGAGGGTGGGTCCCTTCGGCCATCATTATGCGCATAATCGTTGTGCACAAAATGCATCGTGGCAACTCTCTCATACCTACTAGGTATGTGGGACTTGCCAAACTTCATCTTGAGCACAACCAACTACCTGTTTGTCCTAGAGTAGATAGAAAAAATGCACCGGATGTGTTGTTCCATTTTCAGCAAGCTCGGGGACCGTTCCTCTTGTCAGTATTTCATTAAATCATATACACAATTCTTCATGAGACGTCATTTTTCTCTATTAACGTACGAAGACTATTGATTTTACCAACATGAGAAATGTTTAACGACGTCCGATCATATGGTCCCTCGGTCGGTAAAAAAAACATACATCGTGTATGAATGCAAAAAGCATATAAAATGAATGAATATATTTGTGTAGTTTGGCCTGTAGTGTGGCATGAGTGTCAATGAATGACATTAGCAAAGGCAATGTAGACTGAGCAACGTATCCTCTCCACTCTCAACGTACATTTCTAGGAGAGAAAAAACACTTGTGTTTTAGACAACACATGAAAGAAGAATCCGTCCCTATTTTGACGTGGATGTCTTTTCCATGTTGTTTAAACAGTGCCATACAGACGGTATGTCAACATCGCAAAAGTTATAGAGCCCCTCGCCAATAGCCAAGTGAGATCCTACACGTGGGGGAGAACAAATCTGCAAGTCTGTCCACCCCCTTATTCGGACTTGAGGGAGCGATCGAGGAAGGGGACATGCGCATGTTCATAGCAAATGACGCTGTTGGCAGTATTGACGATGTCGTTTATGTCTTTAGTTGATGTATTTTGTACGTGACTTTTGTGAGAAGTCACATACAAATACAGTGTTTTTCCTGAAAAATAGACATAAAAGAGGGGTCAAATCATGCATTTAAGTCTACTTGTAAGAAACCGTTCCAAATCATTTCACGTAAACAATTATCTTAAATCCCTAAAATGCTTTGAAAATTTATGGATGATCTGTAAGGAGACGATGTAGATTTCACAACAGTCTTTTCTCTCCACTATAGAGTTTGTAAGAAAACATATAACGTTCTTTCAAAACCCGTCCGGTCAACGGGCGGAACCTAGCAGCCAAACAGGTTTTAGATAGGATGGTTGAGTGCTCACAGCCAGCCAATTACCATTCTTTTCACTGTGTTCACGGCACCCTGTTTTTCTTGTTCACCAAGCTAAAGAGCACATCACGTGACCTTGGTGAGGCACAGTTAAGTGATGTTCAAGTCAAAATCATAAAACAAAATTTGTGTTGTACCCACTTGTCGAGAATGATTAATAGCCGACTGGTATAGTGTTTATTTCTTCCCAACACTGGACGCAACAAGCATGATCTGAGGCGCTTCAGGAAAAGTGGGTACAAGAAGTATTTTCGGAGTAAAGTGAGTATTGTATTCATTTTGTGCAAAGAATAGCCAAGAGAAATTTTGGAGGCCAAAACAGTGGGTGTAACAGAATTACGCCAAATTTTTTACCACTTGATTGTGCCGACCATGGCAGCCAAGAAAGAGAAAAACACATTTAAAATTTTCCTAACCAATCGTGAGAGCAAGGTGACTTTGGGAGGCGACATCCCCTTTAGGTCGTGGGGGTGACCCTCACAACGGTCTTCGCATGCTAGTTGCACAGGTGATAGAATGGAAAGTGCCGGACCGTTCAAGAACGACAAGGGCAAGGTCGTGACGGCTTCACCACATGCCCTCAGTGGGCTCCAAGTTTTGGGAGCCGCCATCACGAGCACGGTTGGTAAACCAAAGACAACCGTACCACTGAATGAAACTGATGCCAAACTTGGTGACACCAAGAAGCGTGCAAAAGCTGAAAAGGTACTCAATGAGCACGTCAACGTGCATGTGGATGACTTCCATGTGACGGATGACGCGCTCAAGGAGGACCACCCATGCGTGGACCCCGACAAAATGCACAACGCCGACAATGGCAAAGGCGACAAGGATCGCAATCATCGCCATTATTGTGCAACAAACTCGAGCCAATTGCTCGAGAAGGGTAAGACGCTCACCAGCTCGACTGAAGCTTACGACAACAGCGAGGCTACCGACAATTATAAAGGCATTAAAAGTAGCAGCACAAGAATTTCCCGCCAGTACGAGCCGGACAACATCGCCGCAAAAGTCATTTGCAATGACTGCCACATGCTTGCTGAGTTGGTTGCCGAGGTGGCGGGCCGACTCAAGATCACCACAGACGGTGGAGGCGCAGCACCATCCGGAGGAGTGCAGCGGACCCCCCATCCTACGATGTGGCCACAATGGGACAGACCAACGTCCACTCAAGCTTCATTGCTGAAGACATCCTCCTCCGGAAGGTGGGATTCTTTGAAGACGCGTATGCGAAAGTACCCTCCTATAGTGGGCAAAGGTGCACGGACAGCACAAGGCCCTTGAGGCTATCACTGAAGCTTTGACGACATCAGAGCTTAAGTTTGTGTTCATCAACCTACTAGCCCACGTTGGACAGAGCATCACGGGTCTCGGCTGTGATCGCCAACTGCAACGCCTGGCCGCTTACGAGGCAAGCGGCCGATGTGATGACCTCAACAAGGTGATGCAGAGCATGACCCAGGTGCAATGCAGCAGCGATTGCAGCGGGCCGCAGACGCTGATTCCACCACCACTAGCACCGAGGAATTGCCTACCTTGACAAAATTGGTGCCGGTCATGAACGACGTAGCTTCCATGATTCACCCACTCAGGTCTACATATTGTGAACACGTATAAATTTATCTAGCATCTTCCAGTCCTTCATATTTGAGTGGGTCAAAATTGTCAACCAAAGGTATAGCAAATATGATTGACCTCATTGTTTTGCTTCAATCACTGCGTCACACAAGTCTTGCATAATAGCGTGCCTTGTTTATCATTGTGAAGTGTGATAAAAACTTCACGTCAAGTTTGTGATAAACACAAAATCTGTATAGATTTTGTGTTTATCACAAACTTGGCTTGTCATTGTCAAGCCTGTTCACTCTGGAGGGTGGAGGTAACATGATGATACAGTTCAAATGACATCTAGTTGGTGCTAATGTGAACGCACTGTCTGACATTACAGAAGATGACTCCATTGTTAGCCTTGGATGGGCCTCAAGTACAAGCCATGGAATGACGTAGTTGTCGTTGGTGACAACCGTACGGTGCCCGTGATCGGTACCTGTAAAGCAATAATATGCATTCAAAGTTACACATAGACTATCACGTTGAAGGTTATCAACCTTCTTAACCCGTTTGATGTGGTGTTGGGCTATCCTTGGTTTTGTGAAAACAAGGTTCCAATGTGTCTTGAATCGAAGTGTTTGATCCTTTGAAAGGGATAGTGCCGCTTAACGTTGATTCCAAGTACATAATTGTACAATTACCAACCTGACTTAAAGTCCATGCGAGCTTGTCTGGGATGCAGGTCAAGAGACGTATTCGACACTGGTGTCGATACTTCTTGGCTCAACTCTAAAAAGTGGAGGACGATGTGAAGGAAGACACGCCACAAGACATAAAATCTCTATTGGTGGAGTTCTCAGGTATATTCCAAGACCCACTAGCTAGGCTTCCATGAGAATGACACATGGGCCATATGATTCCATTGCAGTCGGAGGCGACTCCCCCGTTCAGATCCGTGTATTGCAATAGTTCAGTAGGAAGGTAAGAGGTCAAACGCCAAATTAAAGAGTACCCTACAGAAATGTGGATCGAGCCAAGTAGCTCGCTGTACGGTACGCCGGTCCTTTTTGTGAACAAAAAGGACGGTGGTTTACACATGTGTGTGGACTATCGGGTGTTGAACAAGCTGAATGTGAAGCATCGATTCCCCTTACCGTGGATTGAGGACCTGTTTGACCAACTCCAAGGGGCAAAAGTATTTCCGTCCTTGGATTTGTCTCAAGGGTACCATCAAATCCGCATTATGGAAGACGATGTATCCAAAACAGCATTTTGAACGTACATGGGATACTATCAGTTCCGGGTTTTGTGCCTCGGGCTAACAAAATCCCCCAAAACCTTCCAAGGAGAAATGAACCAAATGTCCGCCAAGAAACTTGGTCAGCTTGTCTTGGTTTACCTGGATGACATCCTGGTTTTCTCCAAATCCATGGGATATCACATACAACATCTGCGCGAAGTCCTCGTGATCCTTTGGGAACATAAGTGAGCAAGTACAAGTATGCACAAGATGAGCTTGAATACATTGGACACATAGTCAGCAAGGACGGTATCCGTGTCAACCCAGGAAACGTTCAAGCTGTGGTAGATTGGCCATGTCCAAAAAAATTGGATAGATTCGGTCTTTCCTTGGCCTTGCAAACTACTTTTGATGGTTTATGCAAGGGTAGCACCCTTAACCAGGCTCACGCAAAAAGACGTGCGTTGGAAATGGATATTTGACTACAAGAATGGCTTTCTCAAAGCCTAATTGCTTCTATCCACAGTACCCATCTTAGCTCTTCTAGATCTATTGCATCCATGGGAAGTTTGGTGTGATACATCGGTAGCAGGACTTGGAGTAGTCCTCATGCAAAATGGTCATCCAGTTGCGTATGACACCTAGAAGCGCATCCCTGCCGAGACGTGGTACACGACTGGGGATCAAAAGCTTCTCAGGGTAGTACACGCTTTCAAAATGTGGTTTTTCTACCTTGAGGGCACTAAAGGGGGTGTGAAAGTCGTGACAGGCCACACCCCATTGATGCTTTTCCAAAAACAAACAAACCTGTCAAGTCAACGGGCACGTTGGAGGAAATACCTGAGTCAATTCTTATCCACGTGGAGATATCAGCCAAGACCCATCAATGTGGCCGATCCACTAAGCCAACAACCTATGGAAATCAGAGAAACCATTCAGGTCGTGGAACTATGCCATGACATGCGACCCAGAACAAGCCTCGTGAAAAAGACATGCTTAACTCCTCCAACAGCTTTCCATCCCTGGGACACCATGGGAGTGCGTTACCATTGATTTCATCACTAGTCTCTTGCACACGGCCCTTGGCCACGATGCAAGACCAGTGGTTGTGGGTCTTCTAATGAATATGAGATACTTCATTCCTACAACCACTGATGTGAACGTAGAGGAGACCGCTCATCTCTTCTTTGAGGGTGTTGTAAAGTACCATTGCTCACTGCTGCGAATCATCTCCGATCAAGGCAAAAAACACTCTAGCACGTTCTGGCAAAATGCACACGATCACTTTGGTAGGAAGTCGCAATGTTAACAGCATTCCACCCTCAAACGAATGGATGAACAAAGTACATGAATTGCACTCTCAAGCAGATGCTCCGTATGTACGTGGATCATGCCAAGAATGATTGGGAGGTATTCCTAGCACAGGGAGAGTTTGCGGTGAACAACTTGGTGAACAAGTCCACACAGTTTACACTATTTTGGCTAAAAAGTGGTTGGCATCTAGTGGTGCTCTCTTCATTGGTGAAGAGTGGGAGCACAAGAGGACAGGTTCCTTTTGCTCAAAAATTTGCCGAGCGCAGACTCATTATCACAGTAGGCGAAGGGTCACCTTCAAGCAGCTCGGCAATGACAAAAGGTATACATTGACAATAGTAACCGTGAGGTCTCGTTTGCCAACGATGACTAAGTGTTGCTGGGCACTTAAAACCTTTGGCTAGAGTCACCAGAGGCACGAAGAACGTCTCCTAAAGTGGATTGGATCATTCCCCATTGTGGCACGTATCGGGCCAATGGAATACATATTGCTGCTTCTACCAAGTAGGAAGATACATGACGTGTTCTATGTGAGCCTGCTAGCTCCATACACAAAAAATAGAACCATTCTGCCACTGCTATCAGTCATTCCTGCCGACGGTGAATACGGGGTCCTTTGCCTACTCCAACACTGACAGCATACTCTTTGGTCACGCGATGCAAGGGAGTACCTCATTCATTGGGCCGGTTTTAGACCTGAACATAACTCATGGGAGCCCGAATCTTGGCTTTCCACAAGGGTGGTCAATGAGTACTCGAGCAAGCTTACAACTTGCACAGATCCTAGCATGAAAGGAGGTACCACTTGAACGCGTGAAAAGTGAACAACATTTCTACAGGGTGGCTTTCATGGAAAGCAACTATAGGAGGTTGGGGACACCCAAAATGGTTGTCGCGAGGACGTTCCAGCCTAAAAGTGGGAGGCCGTTAGCTGTGCTGACCGACAAGCTGCAGCTTAGGTCCAATTGCCATGCATGTGTTCATGTCTTAGCTGGTGATTGCAGATTATGAAACTCTCTTTCACAGTATTGATGCTTCACTACCCGATACTCCTACTTGTTTTTTATGAACCAAGACGGTTCATAATAAGTGGGGAGGAATGTAGCGGGAGGGCCAGTTTGGCCCTCCCTGCCCTCATGAGGGGAGGGCCAAACTGGCCACCAACCAGGGAGGGCTGGCTGGTGGCCAGCCACGCGCTGGCAATGAGCCAATTGGCAGCCGACCGGCTGGGTGGCCGACCGCCAGTCAGGTGACTGGCCGGCCACCCGCCCGCCAGCCCCAGCCGCCGATCGAGCTGGGGGCTCGATCGGCGGTTGAGGGGCCACCAGGTATTGCGAGCGAGGTTGGTGGCCCCTCACCCTCCCCCTTGCCCTTCTCTCCTCGCCGGTTGAGTTGAGACGGACGAGGGTAGGGGTGAGAGAGAGAGAGAGAGAGAGAGAGAGAGAGAGAGAGAGAGAGAGAGAGAGAGGGAGAGGGCAAGCGAGCGGTATGAAGTTGGGTGCAAAATCATCTAGCGTGCCTCGAACGCGACAATTTTGCACCGTCGCATTAGAAAATGTCAAAGTCGCCAATCAGCTTGACTTCAACAAAATTATTGGTGAAAGNACGACCAACATTGGCAACTTTTTATCAATGAAGTGTTTCAAACAGAATCAAACCCTCAAATTCTTAAGTGATCACATCAAAAGCAGTCACACTAAAATGAGATTGATACAAAGATAGAGGGAGAGACAAAAAAGAGAAGGAGAAAGAGAGAGAGAGAGAGAGAGAGAGAGAGAGAGGGAGAGGGCAAGCGAGCGGTATGAAGTTGGGTGCAAAATCATCTAGCGTGCCTCGAACGCGACAATTTTGCACCGTCGCATTAGAAAATGTCAAAGTCGCCAATCAGCTTGACTTCAACAAAATTATTGGTGAAAGTCGTACAAACACACGAGTTTGGAGTATACACCCCTTGCTCAGGCCCCAGAACATGGGGGTGATGTTTATCATGGAAATGGACCTCTGAAGACTCCAGATATTTGAGTCTCCCTGCTCAGGGTCGTTGATGACAATTGCTCCTCAATATTGCTAGGTTTTTTAAACACTCGCAATTTTGTGAACTCCGGCGTTGACCTAATCGTAGGAGCTAAAGACACAGTCGTTACAGTGCGTTTCTTCATATAATTTGAGTTGTACATGTATGTTGTGCAGAACGTGGACAAGAGAAACTTTGGAGGCCCAAACAATGGATAATGTTGAATTAAGCCTTTGGTATACTCAGGGAGCGTAATTCAACTTGTAAAGTTGAATTACGCTCCCTGAGTATACCAAAGGATTCCCCCCTTAAACACCCTATTCACAACAGCGTAGTAATACCCGACTGAGTTATTGCAGATAGCTGTCCTTTGTTGCACCGTGGCCTATGACGGAACGCTCACTAACTCAAACCGACTCACCCACTATCCTAACCCACCTACCTTTGTTCAGTGGTAGGCCCCCCTTTCAACAGAGAGTCTCCAGTACTACTATGGACATGGTGGATAGGAATAGTCCCCCTCGTCAAGAGCAGCGCCGCCACCCCCCCCCCCTCCTGTACCCGTCCTCCCCTCCTTCCCCCCCCCCTCCCCCAGAGAGGTGGGAGAAGCGGGCGCATTGGCACCCATGGAACAACTCCACGATCAAGGCGTGGAACTGGCAGGTTCGTGCCTTGCCTCTCGCTTCCTTGTCCCAATCCCTTCTCATTGTTTCAAACCAAGTGATAGGCCACCTGATTACCTCTCACCCTTACCCGCCCCCCTCCTCCCCCCTCCCACATCCCTGCCTTCCCTTTCTTCTAGCCAAAGGGAACACGCCTATGAAAGATTTTGCTCAACAAATCCACCCAGCAGGGAGAACCCTGATCGGGACAGTCGGCTTCCCAAGCCGTACACATATCTATCACTTCCCACCGCTCCGGCGCTTCCACTTTTTGCTGGTCATTTTCTTAACCGTGATGATAGATTTGACTATGCTTTCGCACCGACCGCCCCATCCCCCTTCCCTCACGTACCCTCCCATCCTACCCACAGCCCCCCCCCCCCCCCCCCCCCCCCCCCCTGCCCCTCCCAAATCTGTTTCATGCCTTTTATAACCCAACTAAGAAAAGAAAGACATCACAAAATCTCAGATTACCGCCCTTCCAGGCCACACCACCCCTAAGAGTCACCCTCCTCCAAATCACCCCCTCTATGCACTCCCATCTCCTAACCGACCCCCCTTTTGCATCCCTCCAGAACCTCTTTTTCATTCTACATTACCTCCATCCCCCTCTTCCTTGTCCTCTCTTCCTTTTCCCTCCTCTTCAACAGGCCAAGGAAAACCAACCAATCCATTCCAGACTGCCGTAACCCCCTTAACCCCTGGAGCGATGGCGCAAGACACTCCCATGGCAGTCTCCAGGTAAGCGCCACACAAATACCGGAATGGCCTCTTCTGCTCCACGCACTACCGCTGCTGGAGTCCCACTTTCAAGGGCCCCCTCCCCATGCTGGACCAAGAAAACACCAGCCTCACACTCTCCCTCCTGCCCAGGCTGTACCGGTGCCTACCGGCGCCAGCCAACCTCGGAGCAGATGGAGAGCTGCCCGACCTACCACAACGCCTCATCTCTTTCTAGCAACAGTTAGAGCGTGCAATGCAGGGGAAAGCCTACAAAGAGGAGGCTTTCCCTGAAACAGCTTGGGGGATTGACACTGGTGTTGCTCGCATTGTTGCACTTTTTATCCTCCTCTGCTTGAAGATGTCTCAGCTGATGTGGTCATGCGGTTCCTAGACATCCTCATAGAGAAAATTGCCTTCTCTGAAACTCTCATTGATGATGTCCAATCTGAGCCTGCTGAACCGATGCCGAGAGGGGGGGTTGTGTACAACTGTGTCCTGGTAGTTCTACCACCCACTGGTCCTACTGTGAAATTGCAGGCTCTTGCGGCCTGTCCTTTCACATACATCCTAGATGAAAACAAGTATAAGATCATAGCTTCACGCATTGCCTGCTCTGATTTTAAAGACTGTCTAGAAGCACACCTGGATGATTGGCCTTATTTCATAACTATCCGGCTGAAACCAGATGAATTTGACCTGCGCAATCTGTACAACCTGTTTTGTTCCTAGATTCATGCCAACCAGACACGCCCCTACATGGAGAACCTTCTTTTTCTCCACTACTTCAAGGACACGCTCACAGGAAAGAGAAAAGGGATGATCAATGACATTGCAATCCCTCACCCTGACAACAAGAATCTGACAAGCTTCCCAGCAGGTCTCAAATTCCACCAGATGGACAAGGCACGCACTCTCTTCACAGTTGACCTCTTTCAATGTGACTTTTGCGGCCTCAACCACAAGACCGCCCATCACCGCTTCTTTGCCATTGACATGCACAAGCGGGTGCACAACGCCACCAATGACCTCGTCACAATCGACAAAGCAAACCACAAGTGTTTTTGTCCTCCCAAGGCCCTCCTTCTTTCTTATGTCAGCTCTCTTAAACCCTCTGGTAGCTGCAGGCGCCATCTTCAAGAAACACGCTCTGATGACTCACATGGAGATCGACATCAGTGTCCTTCTAACTGGATTCACTGCAAATAAGGAACACTTCACCTGCTTGTGGCCAAACTGGGGCCCTCACTTCGGCAACAACCTCGCGGACCTTGCTACACACATTCGCATGCCACAGCAACTCCTGGGCACTCCAACGCAGCCTGGCGCACCCAAATTTGGCCGACTTCCTCATTTTACCCCATTCAGCCTCTTTCCTGGATCTAAGCCGGATGCTTCAACAGTGGATGGAGACTCAGTACTCCATTGCAGCACCACCCACTGCGTAGTCCTCCTCCCACTCCACAACCGACGCCCACCTCCCTCCTTCCTCTGCCTCCGGTTTGTGCCCAAGAGCATCCCATCCGAGCAATGTCCGGCGCCTCCACCCAAAGCGTGTGGTGCCAGGCATCCTTCAGTAAAATTTAATCCATTGCACACTTCCCCTCTCACAGCATTATCCATGTTCCATTGCAAGGTACTCTGACATATTCTTACCATCCTCACCATTTCCCTTTTAGGAAATCTCTCCCTGCTAAATGCTGATGAGGCATATCTTCTGCTAGTATTAGGGGATGCCAACAATCAACATCTTAAAAGATTAAAAGTACCAGAATGTACCCTTTCCTTCCCATAATGTACTCATTCCTTCCCTCCTTCCTCCTCAAAACCTGAGAATTCACTTGTACCTGACATTGATTGTGGCCTGTACACATTTCAAGCACAACCACAATATACTCATTCCCTTTCTCCTTCCTCCTTGAAACATGAAACAAACCCTTACCTGAAATTGATTGTGGCCCGTACACCACAGCAACACTACCTTATAGCACTAATAGAAAAGCCACCATTGGAATCTCCCGACCTTCTCAAGTTTACAAACATCTAAACCGGATAAGATTATCACAAAACACATAGATTCCCCTGAACTCAAATTCCGGGCATCATTGTACCACCCTATCTACAGCATACAACACACAAAACAATCCAAACCCCCTTAGTGCACATGGTTGGTGAGTGTCACCAAGAACGGGTGCACCCATACCTGTGATGACGCTCGTACTTCCCATCGATCTTTGTCAAGTGGATCAAAAACTACAAGAAATACAAACATATGATCCTTCCTTTCAGCTCCTGTCTGACAAATCAAACATCCTACACATTAACTGTAATTGACTTAACTCAATCAAGAAGCAAAACCTCCTCTGCCACTTCCTCGACTTGCACACCATAGACGTTACAGTCCTCACTGAGTCGCACATTACCAATGAAGAATCCCTTCTATATTCACAACTGTCTTTACACTTTGAGATCTCAATCTGCCCGACCGTATCCGCCTACACAACAAGAATTGTGGTGGCTACACGTAAACATATCCACGTGTTAGAATCCAAAATTCTCATCCTTGGTCAAGCTTTCTCCAACAACATAGAATGGAAAGCAACAATTCTCCCCCTCACCGCGGTACATTCACCTGCTAATACTACGGACCGCCCTGCCTTCTGGGATGAACTACAAAATCAGCTTAAACTCGCCTCACCTCGTATTGTAGTGGGAGAATTCAACACAGCCACACAATCCATTGACCGCCTACCCCCAGCACAAGATCCAGACGCCGATATTGTGGCAGCAATGATGGAAAGCATTGGTCTGGTTGACAGGTTTTTCCTCTTCCACCCCCCAACAAAAGAATACACCTACCACAATTTTTCGACCAATGCCAACTCCCCTATTCACCGGATATACTACCATCAAAATCACCCTACCCCAATCGACCAGGCTCTCAGGCCACATCCAAGTTAACATTCTACCTCCCCCCTCCCTCCCCCTAAGTTGCCTCATGGCAAAAAAGAAAGTCGTTTTGGAAACTAAATACTCTCTCCTTAACATAACTTTTGCGAGAAACAAATTGCACTTCCTCATCCAATAACACTGGCTCCTAACAAAACATATGCTGACCATGCAACTTATCCCTGTGCGTCACATGGAGCACCAGCTCTTGATAGCACAACACTCCTCCTTGAGGGACCCCACCCTCATCATCCAGGCCCAAATCCACACCATCCAGTAAAAACTACAAGCTTTGTATTCCTCTTGATTCCGTTCTCACTGGGAAAAGGTGATCATGGGAGTCGTGCCTCATCCTTCCTAACACAACGCACTTCCCCACACAAGTCTTTTACCTCCATCCTTGCGTTATGGGACACGGACAACACCCTCCACACAACTCCAGCCAAAATCTCATGAATTACTTGAACCTTTATTGCAGTGCATCCACAAAAAACCTAATCACAAAGAGTCCTTCACACCCATCCATCACCCTCAATACAAGAAATGCATGCCGAACCATATCCTAACTCAATCAAGAAAACCTCTTGCCCGAATGGAGATTATAGACGCCGCAATTAGCCAGAAATCCAGCAAAACACCTGGGATGGATGGCCTCCCGGGTGAATTTTACAAACTCCTTATCCCACAGATTGCCGACCAACGTCTCCAGTACTACAACCAGCTTCTCTTGGACCCGACCCAAGTTGGATACTTTGCCTCCTCCATCACCATCCTTGTTTAAAAAGAAGGAGACCCGTACAAAATTTCTAGTTGCAGAACAATCTCCCTTCTTAATGTGGAGTATACAATCCTGGAAAAGATCCTTTCAACTCGCCTTTCCTAGGCCATGCCTTATGTCATCCATGGGGATCAAACTGGGTTTGTCCCGATTTGAAGTGCACAGCATGCCCTCACTCACCTCTATGACCTGCAACACTGGTCTATGCGCACATCCTCCCTACTTTACTCTCTTGCGGCAGATTTTGAAAATGCCTATGGCTCCCTCAATTGTCACTACCTCTTCGAAACACTACAACAACTGAATATTCCTCCCACGTTTACATAGTGGGTGCAAATCTTCCACCACATGACCACTACGCACTTCCTCATCAATGGACACCTCACTCTATTCAGCGGTGTGCCAGGTCTGCCCACTTGCCCCACTACTATTCATTTATGTGATGGAGCCTATACTATGTATTTGTCGTCATCGCCTTCAAGAAATTCCTATCATCCCACATCTTAGAAAATCCTTCGACGGCTATGCTGATGACACAACTCTTGTAATCTCCTCCCACAACAAAATCCAAACATCTGCATGGGTCCTCCGCACATGCGCTCGATACACAAGCCTCCGCACCAACCATAATAAGACCCACCTCATACCGGTGGGCGTCCACTCCCCTTTACATGTGCACCCCCAATTCTTAGTTCCAAATCCACCTACACGCATCCTGGGGCACATGCTTACACCTAACCTACAACCAAAGATCACATGGAATCCCATCATCCACCGCCTGCAAGCATGTAGAGCCTTCTGGCAGAAATCCAAAGCCCACATAGCCACCAAAATGACTGCCATTAATGTCTATCCCAACCCAAAATTCATCTACTATAGCTTTGTATACCCCCCCTTCCACTCCCACCTTCATCAGATTAACACCCTTCTAGTAAAGTTTATCTCCTCTAATGACCCAACTGACTCTATTAACTGAGGCCTGCACCTGTACTCCCTTGGCACCACAGTCTGCCCACCTACCAACGATGACCTTGGAGTTCAATGGCCCACAATCATCACATAGGCACAACCATCCATATGGATGTACTCCTTTCTACAGCCAGTATAAGCACAACTGAAATACACCCTCTCGTTCACATGGGATTCCCCAAAAAAGGGGCATTTATTCCTCTTGTACCCATCCATCCTTTGTCTGAGACTCCTGACGATACACCCAAAGTGGAAAATGCCTTTGAGCAATTTGTACAATCAAACCCAACAATTGATGATCCAAGGTTGCTTTTTGCAAAACTTGCCCACGAAAATGTAGCCTTCAATCGTTTTCCAGCAAAGGAGAATGGTCAGCATTTTGGCCTCCCTCCAAAACAAATGATGGATCATCGCCCAGAACCTTACAATTAGAGACATCAGTTCAACTCCACCCTTAACATGGCATCAAGAGCTCAATCCGATTTCCTTCGACAAGTCCAGGACCCCCTCCTCCTATCCTTGCGGAGGACTCTTCTCGCTAGTACATCCCTCCACCATATCTTCACACATACCTCGTATGTAACAATACAAGACCTAACGTGTCTGCCAATACGCATGCTATTCCATCTCCCACAGCCTGTCATACAGATGGTAATCCCTATGGAGATTGACCAAGTCTCCCTTTCTCTCCACCCTTATCATTGGGAAATCATCCCACTTGCTCGGGATACAGCTCACCCATGTCTTCCTATCACCGAACAGCACCCAACTTGGTCTCCCGGTTAGACTCATGTTCCCACGTATCGATTCTCCTCCTCCTTGCCATCACTGAATGAAATCTATCGCTGCCTACTCCAAAACCACAAATTCAATCCATCTTATGAAGAAAATTGGACTAAGTAGTTCCTTGAAACCCTCTTTGATTGGTGCTCCATCTTCGCAAAACATACCCTAAAGCATCATTTTCTTCTATGCCCTATGCTCCGAACGCTACATGAGAGAATGTGCATCCTTTTGAAATCTCCCTACCCTGGCTATTACGTGCTAGATGTATACGAGTCCCTACTCTTTCCAAGTGGGCATTTCCATCATTACACAAATAGCCCACTGTGCGTTGAGACCCTGATTTTCAGTCCGACGGTTGAGGGCAATTCCGCCCACTAGCCTCGCCCTCCGGCAAACCTTCTCGCACTTTATGACAACTCCGACCACTTGTGAGAACCATCAACAGAAGTTTCTCGGTCTTTCAAACGACTTCTCGACACATCAAGAAACATCCAGATTTACAAAAGAAGCATCTCGCATCTTTGTGGTCGATCCTCGAAGCCCCCCGACTTCTCAGCAAGGCTTCTTGAATCCAGCCACTCACAACACGATTCCACACGTGTCGCTCGACGATCATCCCAAGGACTCCGACTATACCTCATTCGTAACTCAACACTTGTACATATATGTTTGATCCTTTTGACACTTGTCATCGAATAACACTTACAACTAACTATCAATTGCTTAAGTGTCCCAAATTCTCAATTGTGTTCTGCCTCGCAAATTCGACCTGTTCACCATCCACACTGTGTTTGGCATAACACTTGGCATCATGGCGCAGCGATGCTGGACAGGCATTTGACTACTTTACACATCTGGAGGACTACTTTGCACAAGCCGTCGGCGTATCTCGGGCGTCAAGCCTTTGCAGAGTTTGTGACTACAACTTGAGGCAAGCAAGCACAACCAACAACCAGCAGCCGGTCTTTGGCAACGACTTCAGCGATGGAGGAGCAGAACGTGCCTATGCACGCGAACCCTGAAGCAGCAGCGAATACCAGCATGGCAGGCTATGCGGCAGCTGGATCAAACACTAGAGCTCCGACGACAAATCCGGTCATGGATCCAACAGCGGTAAGCCAGCTATCTCCAACAATAGCCTGAACGCTTGGAGCAAGGACGACAGGTGGCACCGGATGACAGATGCGGATCAAAGAGGAATTGGCCAACCAAATCTCTGCGCTCGAGGGGATCAACAGACATCTCCTCCAACAACTCAACGTCCTGACAAAGGCTCTTCTCAACGCAAGCGCAGGAGAAGCGGTGCTCATCGAGAGCAGTACTCAACTCTCGAGCAAACCCGAAATTCGGCCGGCCCCACCAAAACATCTTGATCCTGAAAACTTCAAAGGACCAACAGTGTGGATGTGGCTGACAAGTTTGGAGGTGTACTTCACCGCTGTTGGGGTCAACAAAGAACAAAAAAAGATTGACCTCGCGGCCTCATTTTTTTGTGGCACGGAGCTAAGTTGGTGGTCAGATCACAACACCATCGAACAGAAGCAGGAGACCGGCGGGACCTCATCAACAGCCAACGGCGCCAGTGTCATGCTGCCGACCGCAAGCGTTCTATCCTTGGAGCAGATCAACCGACAATGGTAAGACCCGTTGATGCCACCAACTGACTGGAACAAATTTTTGCGCGCAATGCTCACACAGTTTGGATAGCTCAATGAGAAGTCTGACGCACGGTACAAGCTCCAGCATCATTTTTAGTAGTGTAGCATGGTAGAGTACACGCAGAGATTCCGCGAGATCATCACTGGTACAAACGTCACCCCTGATGAACTCTTTTATAACTACATCAATGGCCTCAAGAGAGACATCCGACGACAAATTGTCATCTTTGGCATCCAAAATGACTTGCCGTAGATGATCGCAATAGCAGAAAGGATTGACAGTACCGACTACAATGCTCGGATCCAGGAATCCTACGGCTGGTGACATCCAAACCATAACTATCGTGGGAAAGAAAAAAAAGCCAGTTGGGGGACTCCTCAACTCCAATGGAAGTGGACGTCGCCGACCAAAGAGATACGCGCACCTGTTACAAGTGTGGAAAAGTCAGGCACATCACTCGCAACTATCGGAGCAAGAAGCAGGCAAAAAGGGGGGGGAAGAAAGAAAAAATAAGTCAGGAAACGGCAAAGGACAGGAGTTAAAGGCGCGACTCTTTTCCCTGAGGAGTAATCTGGGCCGAACGATCACCCATCTGAATGGCCTACCACGCTGCAGAGGATTTCTGAGATCAAAATGTTTGACAAGGGATACAAGGACAACCAACCAGTGATACTGTAAAAAGTTCAACCACGAGGATGCAAGAGTCGCATAACGCTACCGGCTCTACTGGATGGAGGAGCTTCTCACAGTTTTGTGAGCAACGACGTGGTTCGCAAGCTAGGTTTGCAAACCAAACCAGGGGTGTTTGAAGGAAAAACCATCAATTGGTGATTGGAACCTGGAGACTCTGAGAACTGCTACGACTACAGGTTGGAGATCTATGGGATGTAGCTGTTTGGAGGTCCTGTCAGATAAGTGACAAAAGAAATATTCTTGGACAAGATTTCCTTTAGTGACACAATCCGCAGGTTGACTGGAACAGCGGTGGCGTCTACGTGGAAATTGAAGTTGCCAAGCAACAACTCCCATGCATGGGACGGGTGACGATAGCTGAAGCAACACAAGTGGAAAGAGCAGAGGAAGCCGCGGTAGCTAGAAGGCGGCAACCTATGCAGCTGATACCACTTAACGTGGCCAAATACTATGTGCGACGAGGAGCTCGTGCGTGGCTCATACGTCTCGAACCAATGGAGGAAGTGAAAGTGGCAGTAGTTGACTCACCACCCTCATTGGTCTCATCAGCCACATCAGCCTCATCAGCATCAACAAAGTTCTCGATGGTATCGGAAGAGTTCGCACCACTCATCCAAGATTTTGCATGAGTTTTCCCTGACCAACTCCCAAGAACCCTACCACCTTCATGAGACATCAACCATCGCATCAAAATGAAGCCCGGCAGCCGACCCACAGCTCTAGGGGCCTATTGGTTGAGCGATCACAAAATAACCAATTTGAAAAAGCAACTCGTCAAGATGCTTGCTCAGGGGCTCATCCACCCATCCACATCACAGTACGCCTTTACTGTACTTTTTTCAAAATGAAATCTGGCAAAATACAAATGTGTGTGGACTATTGAACATTGAACAATGCTACCATCAAGGACCGCTACCCTCTTTCCCGAGCTGACAAACTTTTTGACCAGTTTCGAGGGGCTCGAGTTTTCACCAAAATCAATTCATAGAGTGGTTATCACCAGATTTGTGTGGCAGACATTGTCATCAAGAAGACGGTGTTCCAAACTCGCTACGAGCATTTTGGGTTCACGGTAATTCCATTCGGACTTATGAATTCCCCAGCAATGTTCATGGCGGCAATGAACAATGTTTTCCGCCTATACCTTGACAACTTTGTCACAGTGTACCTCGACGACATTCCGGTGTACAGCCGTACCCCGGAGGAGGACGATGGAAATGTTCGGAAAGTTCTCAAAGTTTTACGAAGAAAGAACGTTTTTGAAAAACACTCAAAGTAGGACTTCGGTCACCGTTTGATCGAGTTTTTGGGTCACATCGTCAACGGTGGATGGATCACCATGGATAAAAAGAAAGTGGCAGCAGTCGTTTATTGGCCGGTGCTGACCAACGTTAGAGACGTTCAAGTTTTCCTCGGCTTCTGCAATCATTACCGGCATTTTGTACAGGATTATGCCCGATTGTGAGCGCCTCTCTTTGACCTTGCTCAAAAAGAAAATGAGTGGTGGTGGGAAGACAACGAACAAGAAGCGTTCACTGCTTTGCAGAATGCACTGACCTTAGTGCCAGTCCTACAATTAGCCAATCCAACTGTCTACTACGTCATGGCTACGGGCGCTTCAGATCGAGCCATCGGTGAAGTCCTCCTGTAAGACCATGGCAACTTCAAGCAACCGGTCTCATGCATGTCCTTAAAACTGCGAGGACCAGAACTCAACTACGTCATATATGAGAAAGAAGTACAGGTGGTGGTACATGCATTTAAGACATGCTAGTGTTATCTGGAGTGCCGCAGATTCATTGTACGCACCAACAACCATGCGCTGAATTATTTGACGACACAGCCAAACCTCAGTCAACGTCAAACCCGATGAATGGAGTTCCTTGAATTCGGGTTCAACTACGATATCGAGTATTGGCCAGGCAAAATCAACCCAAAAGACGCACTCAGCCACAGACTAGATCCAATGACTGAGACAACAATGTTACAGCTACACTGACATCCGTATCTCGAGCAAGTATTCACACGAGGCTACGACCAGCATGGCGGATATGACAAGGCAAAACTTTGGTATGACACACCTTCTTGGAGGCAACAATTTACTCACTTGGTGGTCGTTCCCCCAAACGATGAACTTCGCCTTATACTGTTCAAAGAATGCCACGACACACAACAAAGAGGACACTTTGGAGAGGAGAAGATGTTGAAGAAGCTGGCATAAAACTATTGGTGGCACAAGATGCTTTCTGACATGGCCAACTTCTGCAAATCCTGCAACACGTGTCAGCAGCAAAAATCCCGTCGCTGACGGCCACTCGGACTTGTGCAGCCGCTCCCTATTCCGACGGAACCCTCGGATGATGCCTCCATGGATTTCGTCACAGGATTACTAGTCACACCCAAGGGATGTGATGCAATCGTCGTGGTTGTTTACAGGATTTCTAAAATGCCCCGTTTTGTCCAAACGAGGACCACCATAAAGCCGAAGGAACATCACGGCTATTTCTAAACAACATCGTGCGGCTACACGGAGTACTAAGAACCATCATGAGCGGCAGGGATGGTCGACTCACCATTCGTTTTTGGCGCGAAATGATGACTCAATACGACAGCTGGATCCAACTTTCAGCGGCGTTTCATCCTCAAACCAACAGATAAACCGAGAGGACCAATCAGACTCTCCAACAACTTCTTCAAGAATTATGCGAACCTCATGGGACGGATTGGGCATGCAAACTCCCGCACCTGCATTTTTTGTAAAAAATGAAACTGGAAAAATGTGGATGTGAGTGGACTACAAGGCATTTAATGGCCCTACCAATAAGAACCACTACCCTCTTCCTTGAGCAAACTAACTTTTCGACCAACTCCGAGGGGCTCGAATTTCTAGATAGATCGACCTACACAGCGGCTATCACCAGATTCGTGTGAAAGATGCCGACATTGAAAGACAGTGTTCCGATCTTGCTATGTGCATTTTGAGTTCACGGTAATGCCGTTCCAACTTACAAATGCTCTGGCGACGTTCATGGCAGTGATAAGCAACTGTTTCCGCCCGTACCTCGATGATTTCTTCATGGTGTATCTCGACAACATCTTGGTGTACAGCCGGGAGGAGCACAATGGACATCTTAAAAAGGTTCTTAACTGTCTATGAGAGAGATTTTTTCTAATAAAACTCACAAAGTGCGACTTCGGCCGTCGTTTGATCGAGCTTTTGGGTCACGTCGTCAATGGCGGACGGATCACCATGGATGAAAAAAAGTGAGAGCAGTTGCTGGTTGGCCAACGCCGAACAACGTGTATGACATTCAAGTTTTTCTCGACTTCTATAATTACTAATGGAGTTTTGTATGGGATTATGCCTGAGTGTTAGCGCCTCTCTCCAACCTCACTCAAGAGGAAAATGAGTGGTGGTGGAGAGACAACAAACAAGAAGCATTCACCGCTTTGCAGAACGCTCTGACCTCAATGCCATCCCTACGATTAGCCGATCCAATGGTCGACCACGTCATGGCTACGAACACCTGAGATTGAGCCATCGGTGTAGTCCACTTGAAACACCATGGTAAAAAAGAACAACCTGTCGCATACATGTCAAGAAAACTGTGTGGACCGGAACTCAACTACGTCGTACACAAGAAGGAGATGCTCACGGTCAAACATGCACTTGAGACGTGGCGGTGCTATCTGGAATGTCTTCAATGAACCGTGCGCACCAACCACCATTCCCTGAAACATTTAAAGACTCGGCCGAACCTCAGTCGATGTCAAATCCGATGGATGGAGTTCCTTGAATCTGGGTTCGACTACAATATAGAGTTTCGGCCAAGCAAAACCAACCCAGCAGACACGCTCAGCCGCCGACCAAACTTGATGGCCGAGGCAGCAACACTATAGCTGCAGTGAGATCCATATCTCCAGTAACTGTTCACACGAGGCTACAACCAGCATGGCAAGGCAAACGTCTCGTATGATGTACCCTACTGGTGGCGTCGATTCACTTGCCAGGTGGTCGTTTCCCCGAATGATGGACTCCATTGCATGCTACTCCAAGAGTGCCAAGACACTAGTCCAAGTAGACATTTCGAAGAATTCAAGATGCTGAAGAAGTAGGAGAAACACTACAGGTGGGACAAGATGTAGTCCGACTCGGCCAACTACTGCGAATCCTGTGACACGTGTCAGAAACAAAAATCTCGTCGCACACGGTCATCCGGACTTATGCAACCACTCCCCATTCCAAAGAAACTGTGGGACGACATTTCCATGGACTTTGTCACAAAACTACCAGTCCCACCCGAGGGATATGACACAATCCTCATGGTTGTCGATGTTGGAATGATGCTCCTCACCATGGCAGGAGTGACTCCAAAAAGGAACACCAAAAAGACAAGCCTTAGTGGCTTAGTGGTTAATGGTGTCCACCTCTAGAGGCAGGGGCCCGGGTTCAAGTCCCACAAGATGAAATTCTGCCCTGCCTTAAGGGAGGTGGAAAATAGATGCCAGGAAGCTAGCTCAACCTCTATAGTTCCTCTTTAAGTTTCTAGAAGGCCAGGTGAGGGTCCAGGAAGGTGGCACACCTTCTACAAGGGGTGACTTGTCCTACAAGGCATCTAGAGGTGTCTTGGTCTTCTGGACACCTTCCCTCCTACTAGAAGCAAGCTGAGGAATCTAGGAAGGGGCAGAAGCTTCTAGAGGAGGGAAGGGATGCCTTCCTAGGTGGGAAAAGGACAGCCTACCAAGGAGCACTCTAGAAGCCATAGAATCTGCTAGGAAGCTCCAAATCTGGCATGCTTTGGTGTTCTGGAAAGCTTAGATCAGTGGCTATAAAATGCCACTGCTTGTGAGCCTTGATCAAGTGTTAATTCCCATCCAATTGAGGCCAAAACTATTNGTGAAGGAGGCATACAAGAAGCGCAACAAAAAGGCGTTGGCGCTCCTTGTGTCCGCGTTATGCCCACCACAACTTGGGCACATCCAAGGATGCACCCTGGCCGCGGACGCATGGTCAAAACTCTGCTCCATCTACCAGTCAAGCAATCTTGCCAACCAGCTCTTCATCTTCAAACGGCTCGTCACCCTCCGAGCCAACGAAGGCGACAACATCATGGAGATCATGCAGCAGATTGAGTCCCTCGCAGCGGAGTGCGTGGCCACGGGTTGGGAGGTCGACTCTCAGTTGTAAGCTATGATCCTCCTTCTGGCCTTGCCAGACAGTTGGAGTCCCATGATCACAGTCCTTGGTGGCTGGCCTTCCGACGAGCTGAAGTACCCCAAGGTTGCTGAGTACGTACGCAATGAGTGGATGCGACGTGGCGGTCGAGAGAGTGCAGCGGCATCAAGTTCAGCTTACACGGTTCATCCTCAAAGTGGAGGCCGAGGCGACAAGTGGAAGGGTGCCAAACAGGGCACTAAGAAGGGTGACAAGAAGGGGGAGTACTTCAACTGCGGCAAGGAGGGCCACTACGCGTGCAACTGCCCTAAGAAGAAAACAGATCGGTCGCAGCGGGGCGGGAAGAAAGATGAGCACGCCCTTATGGCGTACAACTCCACCAACTTGAAGGATCCGGGAGTTCCCGTCATCGACTCCGGATCAGGCCGCCACACGCAAGGCAACAGGGTGGCATTTGTCACCTACGGCGCCTCGGAGAGACGCATGACGGTGGCCAATGGAAAAACAGAGGTGGCCGCCGGTGAGGGTAATGTCCGCATTGAGTCAATTGTGGATGGAAAACCTGTCACGAGGATAATCTACGATGTGCTGCATATGCCTAACTTTGGGGCAAACCTGCTCTCCGTCAGCCGCCTTACCAAGAAGGGACTTGAGGTGCTCTTCACAATGAAGGAGGCCGTCATCCGCAAAGAGGGCAAAGGTGAGGTGATTGCGCGTGCCAAGAGGGAGGACGACTTGTACCTGCTACGCGCAAAGATCCTCAGCAGCCGGCTGGGGTCCAACGCCGCCAACCTTGCAACGAAGGATGGAGGAGATTTGGACCTATGGCACCGCCAACTCTGCCACATTTCTCCATCAACAGTGAAAGAGATGGCTAACAGGGAAGTGGTGCGGGGTCTCCAAATCAGCGGCCTTGATGGAACCAAGGAGACCGTGTGTGAGCCATGCATCATTGGCAAATCAACTCGGCAGCCGTTTGTCGCCAAGGGGACGCGTGCATCGGCAAAACTGGCCGTGGTACACACAGATGTGTGTGGACCGCTTGAGAGCTCCATCGGCGGAGCTCGCTACTTCCTCACCTTCATCGATGACCACAGCCGGAAACTCTACCTCTACCCAATGAAGCGGAAGAGTGAGGTCCTTGCGTGCATGCAAGAGTTTGTGGCTGATGTGGAGCGGCAAACAGAGTTGAAGGTGAAGGCGTTCCGGAGTGACAACGGCGGTGAATATGCGGGGTGCCTTGGGTGGATGAAGAGCAAGGGGATTGAGTGGCAGAAAACAACTCCACACTCCCCACAACAGAATGGCGTCGCAGAGAGAGCGAATCGCACAATCCTTTACATGGTGCGATCCATNCCACATTTCTCCATCAACAGTGAAAGAGATGGCTAACAGGGAAGTGGTGCGGGGTCTCCAAATCAGCGGCCTTGATGGAACCAAGGAGACCGTGTGTGAGCCATGCATCATTGGCAAATCAACTCGGCAGCCGTTTGTCGCCAAGGGGACGCGTGCATCGGCAAAACTGGCCGTGGTACACACAGATGTGTGTGGACCGCTTGAGAGCTCCATCGGCGGAGCTCGCTACTTCCTCACCTTCATCGATGACCACAGCCGGAAACTCTACCTCTACCCAATGAAGCGGAAGAGTGAGGTCCTTGCGTGCATGCAAGAGTTTGTGGCTGATGTGGAGCGGCAAACAGAGTTGAAGGTGAAGGCGTTCCGGAGTGACAACGGCGGTGAATATGCGGGGTGCCTTGGGTGGATGAAGAGCAAGGGGATTGAGTGGCAGAAAACAACTCCACACTCCCCACAACAGAATGGTGTCGCAGAGAGAGCGAATCGCACAATCCTTAACATGGTGCGATCCATGTTGAGCGACGCTGGCCTTACACAACGGTATTGGGCGGAGGCGGCAAGGACAGCAGCGTACATCATGAATCTCATGCCGACCAAGCCGCTGAAGGACAAGGAGAGCAATGCGTGGAAGACGCCACAAGAAGTGTGGAGCGGGAGGAAGCCGGCGGTGGGTCACCTCCGCACGTTTGGTTGTGTTGCACATGCAATGGTGCAGGCACGTGAGGGACGGAGCAAGCTGGACCCGCGTACCCGTCGGTGTATTTTCCTTGGATATGAGAGCGGAAGCAAGGCGTATCGGCTCTTTGACCCAAGGAGGCAGCAGATTGTGCAGAGTCGCGACGTCACATTCGACGAGAAAAGCCGTTGGACAGACAAGGAGGCAGGTCTCTCCAAGAGGGGGGAGTGGATGCCACTCCTTGAGGGGGAGACGCCGGAGGACGTGATAGAGGGTGACGTCCTCGCAGCAACATCAGCCAGAGATGATTGCTCGAGGGATGGGCGAACGGCACAATCTGTTCCGGCCAGTTCGGATGAGGAATCCGAAGCACCGGAGATGGACGTGGAGGCGGGAAGTCGACCGATGTCTCCAAGGTCTCCAAGAGAGGGGGAGCAGGCGCTTGGAGAGGATGGCGCCAAAAGGGGACAGCAACAACAACAACCGCCTCAAGAGCCCCGCACGAGCAGCCGTGTGCAAAGAAGGACAAAAAGATATGATGCCGACAAGGGCATTTGGACTGGGTTCGCGCAAGAGGAGCCTCAAGGAGGCACTGCACAAGAAGGATGGGGCTGAGTGGGAGGGAGCAATAAAATGTAAGCTCGCCTCCCATGAGGAGAAAGTCTCCTCAGTTATAGGTTGAGCATGGACGACTGCCATGGGTGATGCGCAAGGGGGAGATTGTTGGAATGATGCTCCTCACCATGGCAGGAGTGACTCCAAAAAGGAACACCAAAAAGACAAGCCTTAGTGGCTTAGTGGTTAATGGTGTCCACCTCTAGAGGCAGGGGCCCGNCTGAGGAATCTAGGAAGGGGCAGAAGCTTCTAGAGGAGGGAAGGGATGCCTTCCTAGGTGGGAAAAGGACAGCCTACCAAGGAGCACTCTAGAAGCCATAGAATCTGCTAGGAAGCTCCAAATCTGGCATGCTTTGGTGTTCTGGAAAGCTTAGATCAGTGGCTATAAAATGCCACTGCTTGTGAGCCTTGATCAAGTGTTAATTCCCATCCAATTGAGGACAAAACTATTGCCTCACTGTCTGACCAGATTTTTCCATCCTTGGAACCAGTTGCCTCCACAGTTTCAGTCTCTCCAAAAACAGTTGGTGGTGTGAAACAGCCACTGCTAGGGACCCTCCAGGGTGCACACTCACCCTCAGGCCAACAGTCGACAGGTTTTTCAAAAAATTCTCACTTCATTCCAACTACGGCCACCATCACCGCCAAGGAAACAGCACGGTTGTTCTAAACTAACATCATGTGGCTACATGGCGTGCCGAGAACCATCACGAGCGACAGAGATGGTCGATTCACTAGCCACTTTTGGCACAAGCTAATGACTTGCTATGGCAGTTGGATCCTGCTTCCAACGGCGTTCCATCCTCAAACCAACGGCCAAACCGAGTGGACCAAGCAAACGCTCGAACAACTTCTAGGAACATTATGCGAACCTCATGGGACGGATTGGGCACAAGAACTCCCAACCACCGAAATCGCATATAATTTGGCGATCTCCAGCGCAACGAGTAAAACTCCGTTTCAAGTGGTGTATTGAAAATTTCCCGCCACACCAGCCGGACTCCACAGCCAAAGCAACATTCCCGTGGTTGATGTCCAACACCGTGATTTCTCCACCATCTGGGATGAAACACGGCAGACACCTGCTAGGATGCAAGTGGCGATGAAACAAGCAGCAGACCGACATTGCAGTGACGATGTCTTTGTCGTCGGCGACAAAGTTCTTAGCTTGACGAACATCAGACTTTGCGGAGTTTGAAGCTGCAAATCCCCATGGTTGGTACCGTTTGAAATTGAGTGCATGCAAACCCCCGTGGTTGCGTGACTCAAACTCCCTCACACTATGCACATTCATCCGGTGTTTAATACCACCAGATTAAAGCACTATCAAGACCCCAGAGAGAACTTCCCCGGCAGGGATGTACCTCCCCCTCCTCCTGTCCATGTGGACGAGGACACAGAGGATGTCATCGTGCACATACTTGGCCATGTTGAATTTCGTTGGCCACTTACAACTCTATGCCTTCTTGCCTCCCACACTCTGCACACACATGTACAGATTAAGTAACAATGGCCCCACTTGGGGAAGTGTCAGGCATGCACGTCCTGACTGGAGTCTCTGACGCCTTCAAGCTTCTTCTGGACCCAGGAGTGCCCGTTGGCACATATGTGGCTGTTGCATGACTTCCTATGATTCTATGTTACGGTCGATGGTAGGGCTCGTACATTCTCACTGTCGTGCCCTCCATCATGTTTCTCTTGCCTTGAGTGCTCTGGAGGACCTGCATATGTCCCGGGTGCTGATCCTCCGTGTCGGTTTTGGCCAAGCACTGGTGAGTAGCCGCCCTCGGAATATTCCTAGTGGTCGGGCTCGACCCCCGGGTGGCGGCACTTGCCCACCCAAGCTTGATGCCCGGTGTGGGTGCATGCCTACCGGTTCTTACCTCTCTCGCTTCCCTCATATTTGTCTCAGTGTACTTGCAAATTTTCTAAGGCAAAGGGTTGGCCGCATCCATGGCGTGTCTTGCGCTTTGTTTTTCTCTCCCGCCTCATCTCCCTGAACACGTTCAGGAAGCTACCTAGTAACTAGTGGTATCACACCAACAGGGTTAGCCCCCTGTGACACATCCATCCCAGACCTGTGAGTGAGGCTCCGAGGACTACTCTGCAGCCCACGCGGTGCTCTAAGTGTCACAACTTCTAAGCGGACGCGCCGTCTCTTCGGCGCGTCCCATCCCTCAATCTTCGTGTGGTGATCTCCCCACCACTGCATCTGTTCAGGCTCACCTAGCGCACACCGTTTCATCCCGACCGTAATCTCCATTGTCGTCGTGCGTGCTCTCATCTCTTTCAGAGCCCCAGGGCTCCACTATCTATCCACTATAGAGTGTCGTGTGCCCCTCTCGTGGCATGAACCTGCAGCCCGTGTACCGCTCAACACTTCCTTGAGTGCAACCGTCTTGCCGTAGCCGTCGATTGCAGCAATAGCTACGTCGCCAGTGCTCCTGTTGCCGCATATCTACGGTGGAAGCATCTCTGCGGCAGTCTCAATGGCAGGCTCAGCTCTCCCGACCCCTCGGCACTGCCCTTCTTAAAGGGCAGAGGTACGCTTCCCTCATCCAAGAATCTGGATGTGAACGTCGATCTTCACTACTCTCCAGCCTACCTGTTTCTCTATTCTGCCTACCTCTCACATCAGCACTCTTTGTCCCCGCACCGCACGCAATCTCTCTCTGTTGCATCACACTGATCTCTTGCAGCCAAGCCCCGGCTCTAGGAGTGGTGCTCTCAGTGCATCTATCTTGGCTACACTAGTAGGCCTAACCCTCTCTCACGCTGGCACCCACTGACAACGATGATACCCCGTTTTGGGTGCGTATGCTGGACCACTCCTACTGGCAAGAGGACACTGACACAACAGTTGAGTGCGAGCGAGAGGAGATAGAACAACAAGTCTACACGCCGGACGATCTTCCACCATCACCACCACAATCACCAAGAATGCATCCTCCTTGTAGCTCTCAGCCAACCGACCCTGCAGCTGCTCCTACGTCTACCCCGCCTCCTACGGCAACAGGATCGAACAAGACATCAACCACACCCGAGGTTCCTGGTGTGATCCCCGTTCTTCCTGTCCACACCGATTTCATTGGATTAGCCCGTACCATTGTTGACACGGCTACTGGTGCTACAGTCACTTTTGCCGCCACGGCCAGAGCCTGCCGTACTCCAACACAGACGGTTGTTGGTCATGCAACTGAGGCCTATGCAAATACGGTAGTCTCTCTCACCCTGCTCGCAGTTGTTGCTGCAAACATTGCCTCACAGATCACAACAGCAACAGCCTTTGTTGCCATAGCAGTCTACACTGTAGCAGATGCAGCGTATAGTGCTGTTGGATCCATTTGAGCATCCACCGCCGTATCAGTGCTGACTCCTACTGGCGCTCCCCGCGACAGCACACCACACATCACCACCGGCGTTCTTGTGGCATCAGCTTCAGCTGCAGTTGCCACAGCCACGACCACAAGGCTTCTATGCCTCACCGTGGGAGTTGCACGGTGGGTTGCGGTCCTATTCTCCTCAGTTGCAGCAGTGGTCCCGCCGCTCTTCACTCTTCTTCCACGCCACTAGCTCGGTGAGCTCTGCATTGCATCCCACCTTACATCACTACACTCCTTCACACTTCTCCACACCCCGTCCATCTGTCTATATTTGTGATTGTATTCCTCATCATGCTGCGGCCGGAGGAGACTATAGAGGCCCTCCAGGCCGCTCTTAGTGAGGCACAAGCAGAGCATCTCAAAGTTGAAGATGATTTTCATCAAGGACGGGAAGCACAGTACGAGCCAGCAGCCATAGTGGCCACATTAGTCATTGAGCGTCTCTGCGCTATTTCAGGTTTTGTTGCAGTCCTCCCCTCTACTAAGTCAGGCTTGGCAGATTCATCAGTGCCTCCCAGTGGTGGGGTTTCCAACTCCTCATCACCCGCTCTCTTAGTGGTAGCCTTCGCCCGTGCTCTTCTCCCAGCTTGGCAGAACGACTTTGAGATGCCACCACCACAGTTTACCTCCAAACTCACCTTCACATCCTGGAAGACGCACTTCAATGCGTGGGCCCAGGGTGAGCTCCTTTGGGAGTATTACTCCCCTGCCAAGCCGCCGTTTGCGCCTTAGCCTGCATAGGCTGCTTGCGCCGTACGGGCCCTCATCAACGCAAGACCCGAGATTCTCCTTTATGACATTGGTACGTACAACGTAGACCCTTTCCTAGGTACTTCTGCTGACCCCATCGGCGCCTATGTTTTCATCCGCCACCGGAAAACAGTCACTGGGCATGCTGCCCAGAGTGCCCTCACTACCCAATTTAACACCTTGCAGATGCGGACGGACGAGACAGCAGACGAGCATTGGACGCGCAGGCTGCGCCTATTGCGGGACCTTGGCAGGGCAGCTCCCCGTCCCCTCTCCGCGTGTCTCTCCATCATAGCTGGTCTCATTCCTAAGCTTTCAAAGCTGTATCTCCACGACTCTCAGGCATAGCTTGAGCGCCTTGCTTCTGCGCCTATTCCTGCTGACTCACCACCTGGGATTGGCCCCCACTTTGATTTCACTTCCTCGCGTCTCACCGACTGGTGGAACGCCCTACAGAACAAGCGCATGCATTGCGCTGCGCTAGCTGCTGTTACCACCTCCTCTGCCGCAGTGACCTCAACTTCCTCTTCTTCGTAGGCTGCAGCACACTCCACTCAGGCTACTTCTCGAGGGAGGGTGGTGGTTCCGGCCGTGGTGGTTCCGGTCGTGTTGGGGAGAACTTGGCCACGGTTACTACCGATGTCGCCTGTTGGAATACTGGCATTGCTGGCCACTCTGCGCCCGAATGCCCGGCCTCCCACAAAGAAGCACACCTTGCATCCTCTATGCATGCTCACTGGGCCCGCACAGGTGTCACCGCCACCTCTGCTGCTGCAACCATCATGGTAGCGTCTTCCTCATCCTCTTCCTCTGCCTCTGCCCTCTCCATCACGCTTGCTCCTCTCCAACCGACACCATCTACACCCAACCCCTGGGAATGGATCACTCCACCATCTGGCCCTCCTCACTATGCCTCCTCACCTTCTCAATACTCAGTGCCTCGCTGGGCTCATGAAGATGGGCACTTCTCCGACCGTTTGTCCGAATGCTCCTCGGAGCACTCCTCTCATCGCCATGACGAGGAGCACACTCTTGAGCGTCGGCTGGCAGAGCTGCTTCACCTTCGCTCTCAAGGAGGTGAGAGTGTGAGTGGCCTGTCCCGTGTATCTATCAGTGAGTCTGATGTCACTCTTCGTGGTGCTTCCTCTGGGGATGCTCAGGGGGACTTGCCTGATGATCACGCCTGGATTAAGGACTGGCAGTCACATACGTTTCCCACTCGTCTCCATTGTTTGTTCTCCCTCTCTGCCCATGGCACCATTGCTGTCTGTCTTGTCCTCCCGTCCACTTGTACGTCGCCTGGTCTCTAGATCATTAACTTTGGAGCCACGCATCACATGACTTCTTGTAGTTCCTTGTTTGTGTCCCTCGGACCCGCTTAGTCCGTTCGTTCTGTGCGCACTGGCTCTGACCAGCTTCTTCCTATTCAAGGTATTGGTGTCGTCCGTTTTGTTGGTCCTGGTGGCACTGTCTACTTGCCCGACATGCTGTACATGCCTGACCTTGCAGTCAGCCTTCTATTCGTGACCACCCTTGACGACCAGGACGACCACGGGTGGACTTCTTGTCCACCCATGGCCTTGCCTCCATCTCTCTTTGCTCGTCTGGCCGTGTTGTTCTTTGTGGTGTGTGCTATGATCATCTTTTTTGTGTCCCGCTTACGTTACCCTTGTATTCCGCTGCATCTGCTCTTATTCATGTTGTTCCATTGTTGTCTCCTGAGCATGCTGATCTCCTACATCGTCGCCCTTGTCACATTCAAATTGCCGCCATCCAGCGCCTCCTTCACCTTCGGCCTGTCCACAGCCTTGACCCTGCCGATTTTTCTCCTCCCTACACGTCCTCCTGTCTTGACTGGGCCAGCAACAAAAAGCACCGTTCCCCATTCTCCACCGCGAAAGCCACTACCTGACACCCTCTTGATCTTGTTCATGCTAACGTCATGGGTCCCTTGCCCCAGGACTTCCTTGGTGTTCTCGGTCGTTACGTCCTATATCTAACTGAAGACTACTCCCGCTATCGCTGGGTCTTTGCCGATCGCCATAAAAGTGATGTCACTGACATCCTTGAGTCCTGGCTCCCACAGGCTGAGCATGCCTGTCTCCGGCCCTAGCGTGTGTTTTGCAGTGATTGTGGTGGTGAGTTCTTTGATCCCACCTCTCGCTTTCTTGAATCACATGGTGTTTGGCTTGAATCCTCTACCCCCTACATCCCCCAATAAAATGGTGTGTCCGAACGTTGGAACCGCACCCTTGCCCATGGTGTCCGCTCGCTGCTCTCTGCCTCCGGGCAGTCTCCTCTCTTTGCTTTTGAAGCCATTTCCTACATGACCTGAGTCTGGAATCGTGTCCCTCATGGCCCCCTTCCCCTCTCTGTCACTCCCTTTGAACATTGGACCGGCGAGCGTGCTGACCCCCGCCTTGCCCGTGTCTGGGGGTGACTAGCTTCCGTGTGGGCCCTTACGGACCAACGGGACGGTAAGCTGGCTCCTCGTGGTCGTCTATGCATCTTCCTAGGTGTCTCCCTATTCTCTAGAGCCAAACAGTTTTGGGATCCCTCCCGCTGTCGTGTGGTTGAGTCTCGCGACGCGCTCTTCTTTGAACACCTGTTTGAGCGCGACAATCCCCGCTTTGGTGCAACCCTCTCTCCGTCCTCTCGGGGTGGGGGTGGTCCTCTTCCCTCTAAGACTCTTGTTCTCCCCTCTTTGCGTCCCTCAACACCATCTCTCACTGCGGTGGAGGAGATGAGTTCTCCCTCGAAAACCTCTCCTTTGACCTCCACTACTCCTCTGGACTCGCCGCCGTCCATACTGTCCCCTCTCCTATCTGACGCGGTTTCTCCAAATCCCACAACTCCCTTGCCCTCTGCTTCCTCCTCTGCTCGTGCACCTAGCACCATGTCCACACCTCCTCCTTTCCTCTCAGAGCCCCATCATCCCGCTGATTCTCCTACTTCTTCCCCGCACTCGCGTTCTGCTGCCCCCTCTTCTACTGCACGTGTCTCGTCAGTCCCACCAGTCTCACCTTACACTCGCGGTGGACGTCCACGGGCACTACCATCCCACTCTCATCCTGTTGTCTATGTGGACCGAGGTCTTTGTGCTCTTGGTCTTGCTACCTCTACACTGATCGCAGCGACCTCTGTCATGCGCCCCAGCATAGCACTTGGTTATTCCCTCATTGAGCAAGAGATTCACTCACCTCTATCCTCGTCTGTAGCTCGGTATGTTGCCTCGTGCTTCGCTACTACTGGTCTCTCTCCTTTTCCTCCGCAACCATTGATTGTACAGGCTGCCCGCATGGCCTCCGACTCTCTTTTGTGGGAGCTGGCCATGAATTCCAAGCTTGACACACTGTCAGAGCACGGTGTGTATGACCTCGTTGACCTCCTACCAGGTCGCAAGGCAGTTGCCGCCAAGTGGGTTTATCATCGCAAGCTGAACCTTGACAACACAGTTGAACGGTAAAAGTCTCGCCTCACTGTAAAAAGATTCTCTCAGATCCCTGGTGTTGACTTTGACGAGACCGTTGCCCTAGTCGGCCGCTACACCACAACTAGGGCTCTTCTTAGCCTTGTTGCCCAGCATGATTGGGAGCTTGATCAAATGGATGTCAACAATGCCTTCCTTCATGGTAGGCTACATGAGGAGATCTATACGGTGTAGCCGCATGGCTTCTTAGATGGCACAAACAGAGTGTGACGTCTGCGAAAGGCTCTCTTTGGCCTGAAACAGTCACCACGCTGTTGGAACCAAGAGATCATAGCCACCCATGAAAAAGGAGGTTACAGAAGGAGCACTGTGGATCCAGCATTGTTCCATAGTGCTCCCATCAAACCACTTGTCGCCATCCTTATCTACATGGACGATCTCCTCATTGCCTCTCCTGACGCTGCATCTGTTGCAGCTGCAAAATCTTTGCTCCAGTCTGCTTACAAGATGAAGAATCTTGGTCCAGCTTGCGTCTTTCATGGCATGGAGTTGGAGCGTGACTGTGGACGTTGCACCGTGCACGTTCACCAGGTCGCATATGTGCGCAGCTTGGAGGAGCGTTTCACCCCACTCCTCACATCAATCCCCACGGCATCCACTCCTATGGCGCCCACTGGCCAGTCCTTGCTAAATTCCCTGGAGCTGTCAAAGCTGGGGGAGACGGTCGGTGTGACCGACTACCTCCGTGTCATTGGTTCCTTGATGTACCTTGCCACCACTATGCGTGCTAACATGGCGTTTGCTGTGAACTTCTTATCCCCGTTCGCTCAGTGCCCCCGCGAGCGTCATCTCGAGGCAGCATTGCGGGTGGTGCGCTACGCCCTGTCCACCCCTCGTGTTGGTCTGTATTTCTGTGCACAGTCTTGGGTGGTGGTGGACGGCTTCAGTGATTGTGACTGGGTACATGAATCTCACGCACACAGCCAAACAAGATACGTCTTCTTGGTTGGTGGCACTGCAGTCTCCTGGAAAAATGAAAAACAAGGGTGTGTTGTCCGAAGCACCGCTGAGGCTGAGTATGTTGCTGTTGGTGTAGGCACGTGTGAGGTTGTCTGGCTATGTCGTCTGTTGCAACAGTTGCGTATTCCCATCTGCTGCATCACTCTGCGCTGTAACAACCAAAGCACAAAGGCCATTGCTGAAAACAGTGGCATGCATCACTCACGCACCAAACACATCAATGTGGAGCACCATTTTGTTCGTGAGTCCATTGCTACTGGTATCATCTAGGTTGCTTGGGTGGATACACGCTCTCAGAGAGCTGACTTTCTCATGAAGGCCCTCAGTAGTAATGCCCAAAAAGTTTCCGTTCACTCCGTTGGTCTCATCTTTCCGCATGATCCAGGTTGATTGGCCATGGTGCATCTTTATCACCTCTCGTAATTCCCTCCTGTGGGTCTCTCATGTGTGTGGGTTGGTTGCCTGCGGGTCATGGGGGATTGTTGAAGTTCGTCGGCCACTCACAACTCTATGCCTTCTTGCCTCCTACACTCTACACACACATGTACAGATTAAGTAACAATGGCCCTACTTGGGGAAGCGTTATACGTGCACGTCCTGACTGGAGTCTCTGACGCCTTCAAGCTTCTACTGGACCCAGGAGTGCCCGTTGGCACATATGTGGCTGTTGCATGACTTCCTATGGTTCTATGTTGCGGTCGATGGTAGTGCTCGTACATTCTCACTGACGTGCCCTCCATCATGTTTCTCTTGCGTTGAGTGCTCAAGGGGAGCTGCATGTTTCCCGGGTGCTGATCCTCAGGGGACCACGCTGTCGGTTTTGGCTGAGCACTGGTGAGTAGCCGCCCTCGGAATGATCCGAGTGGTCGGGCTCGACCCCTGGGTGGCGGCACTTGCCCACCCGAGCGTGATGCTCGGTGTGGGTGCATGCCTAGTGGTTCTTACCTTTCTCGCTTCCCTTACTCGTATTTGTCTTGGTGTTCTTGCAAATTTTCTAAGGCAAAGCGTTGGCCGCATCCATGGCGTGTCTCGCGCTTTGTTGTTCTCTCTTGCCTCATCTCCCTGAACACGTTGAGGAAGCTACCTAGTAAGTACAGGCCATTGATGACTTGGCCAAACAAGAGATTTTTTTGTCAAGTGGCAGTACTACAACGTTGCGCATAACAACTGGGAACCCTATGACAACCTTTGAGGCATTGATCACTTCATAGACAAAGTTACCGATGTCACTAGGCGGCATCTCTAGGCATACCGGGACGTCACGGCTAAGGGCGGGAAATGTTACGCACCAGAGGGATACAAATCCTTGATCGTTCCAAGTGGGTGTTTATGTCATTACACAAATAGCCCATGGTGCGTGGAGGCCCCAATTTGTACTTTGTTAGTCGAGGGAGATTTGACCAACTACCCTCGCCCTACGACGAACCTTCTTGTACCTTCTGACAACAACAACTACTTTTGAGAACCATAAAAAAAGTGTCACTACATTTCAAATGACTTATCAATGCATCGAGACACATCTAGATTTACAAAGATGCATCTTGCATCTTCGCCGTCAATCCTCAAAGCCCCCTCACTTCCCGGTGGAGCTACGGCGAGTAGTCGCAGCAGCAGCTACTCACCACCGACGCAACCGCGGCTAAAGCTTCAGGTTGTTGCCGCAAGCTGCTCTTGGTGCTGTCACTCACCGAGACAACAGCTTAAGGAGCTGCTACGTTGGCCACTTAGCCACTACTGCTCCAGCTACTAGCCGTTGCCACTGCTGCTATGGCTACCGTTGCTTGCGGTTGCAGCTGCTGTCTCCGCTGCTCAACCGCTCCCCTGATACGTAGTCGTAATGGGTCCTTCCAGGATCTGCTGCTGCTATGGGTGGTTGCCGTTGCTGCAACTCACTACTGCTGCTGCTGCGTCTCTGCTACACAGCAAAACAAGCTATGGCTCGTTTGCTCTTATACCAAGAGAAACTTCCCAGAACCTTTCTAACCACTTGCCGCAACACTAGGCGTTACCGCTAGGTCAGTGTGTGACAACAGTCACAAGTTAGAGACAAAACTTCAAGGATCTGGACAGGGACACGTACAGAGTGTCAGGAAGCTCAAAATGAGTATGATTTTTACAGAGAAATGACAACTGATAACAACACAACATAAACACCTGTTGCAGCTCACGGCAAGTGACGCACGTGTAGTGTCAGTTTGTCCTGAAATTGGCATAAAATCACTGTTTTGTCCATAAACCTGGGCACAGGTATCCAAACGCACCACCGTCTGAGCCTAGAGATGCAAAATCTTCAGTCAGATGCTACAACTGGTTACATGTACAAGTCCGGCATTGATTGGTAGAGACACAATGCGGAGCATGAAAATCGGGCTCAAGACCCTGTCCAACAACAAAACTCTAGCGTCTGCAGAACTCCGGAAAGGACCCGGCAAGCACCCGGGTTATCGTGGAAGCTGTCTGGCAGCTGCTAGTAAGCCACCACTCATCGGCTCCCTAGTGATAGCTGCGTTCAGATAATGGATCATGTCGTCGTGCTCTCTAGTAACATTGCTATGTACTACAAGTTCTAGATATACAAAAAATCACCGTGTCGTCGCTCGTTACGGGCAGAACCCACACAAACCAACACTCCTCCTGGCTGACACAGCCTTCACCACAATGACAAATGAGGGCTACACACACTGTCTGTCGTAAACACCAACCACAATATAAGGTCTCCTCATGACAATGGTGTAACTCACCAAGTGCCCGGGTTTTGACCGTGCAACACATAATCCACACACCCACGTGCCAAACATCACACAAGAAGTACAAAGCAACAAGGTCTCCTCATGACCCTCAAAAACATGTCTCCGGGGTCCGGGTCTTGACCACACATGCTCGCATGCATGGAGCATACATACCACATAGAGGCAATGGGTCTCCACATCACACGGGTACAAGTCACCAGGTGCACGGGTCTCCACCAGCATAACCTCAACCGGAGCATCGTGCCAGACACAAACTAACCATGATGTCCTAAGAAGGCTGTCAGGCCAAAGCCCACACACCAACACCCCTCCTGGGCTGTAGAGGCTCACTCCCCCATGCCCACACACCCCTGCAAGACAATACTGAGGGTGACGATGATGCTGGTCAGATGTGCTCCCACATAGCCTTACCTCCGAGGGCAGTCGTCGCCGTCGTCGCTGATGTCGTCGTCGCTATCGTCGTCATTGTTGTTGTAGTCATCACTGCTGTCTTCGCCTACGATTGTGATTGGTGCAGTGCTGAGGGCCTCCTCCAACTCCATCACCTGTTGTATACCTGCTAGCTACTGAGCAGCACATCGCCACGCGGACTCTATAGCGTTAAGACGCGTGTATGCATCTGCGACATGTAGGTGGTCAGTTGCAAAATGAACCTGATGGTGGACCTTGATCGCTTCTGCATTGGTCAGAGCTACGGCCTCCTGCACCCTCGTTGCCTGATCGCGTAGGTCAGTTGTCAAATTGCCTGTTGCCTGGCCGCCAGCTGCTGGCAGGGCATTGACACCGAACAACGTTTCGGCATCTGTAACATCTACATCTGCAAGAGGTACCACTTTAGAGGCACTGGCTGCTGCTGACACACCTTTCACTCGGCCGTCGACTGCTGGTCGGACGTCGGCATCCGTCAGTGAATCTACCTCAAGGGCAACATCGTCGTCATCGGGAGATCGTACAATGTCCTGGGGATCCTCCCGACTGTTGTTCTTCTATGCCCCATGGCCACTGCTATGGGTTGACGGACAGGTTGGGAATGCACTGCTCTCTAGAGTAAGTCCCCCAAACCTTGTTCGTGGTCCAAGTCCAAGCGAGACACCAGAAGTGTAGCGCAACGGATAGCATGTTGGACTTAGAGACAACAGGTCCTGCGATCGAGCCTTGATGTGCGCAGGAGGTTTTTTGACCTTCTAGCACAGGGGAAGTTTCTTTGACATTTCTCCATGCATGAGGAGAGTGCGCCACTTGGCGGTCAGTGGATGCGCCAATTGGCGGACTGGTGAGGTGGTGTGGAGTGACCACCCCAAAAGTGTCACTACCCACACACCTTAGAAGCCAGGCCTAGGACTATATGTACCAGGCTCATTCCTCATTCTAATTACACAATCTGGCCTTAGATGCTCCTCACAGAGTTGTCCAACTAAGGAACAGTATAAAGAAGACACTGGTTGGTCTAAGCCCCAAGAGTTAGTCTTTGACTAGCACCTCGCGCGAAAGTAACCAAGTGTTAAGTGGACACAGTTGCTAGCAAGTGATTGCCTAGGAACTGCTCAGTGTGGAACCGTGATCCTGAGGGTGATATCTTCTCCTAGCCGAAATGCTAGGAGCGGACGGCAGGTGCTATTGTGTCGGCCCTGTTTTCTAGTCCGTTCGCCTCAGGCCGGTTGACAAAGGGTTATGGGCCCACACTGACCAGTTGTAAGGCACGCTTCGCTCAACTC